>SSSI01008530.1:0-30190 GCA_004796505.1 Oryzaephilus surinamensis | reverse complement strand
AAGCGTTGGAAAAAATCCCGGCTATATAAAAAGTGAAAGAAAACTGTACATATATTAGATCGGTAAATATTTTAAATAAAGTAAAATTACATTTTAGTTAATTAGGTACATCTATATTCGATTTGAATTCATTTTCATTTCTAAATTTCATATTCATAGTACGAAATATATAACGAATCGCCTTCAGAATATAAAAGAAGTAATGAGAAAATATACGAGGAAAACCATTGCATAAAAATGGTGTCATTAAAGTTTCCTTCAAATAGAGATATGTAAACATCGTTCAAATTAAAGTTATAACGAATAAGTGAATTAGATGAGTCAAATTAATGTCTTTAATTTACAATTAAAGTATCTCAAATATAATATGAAAACTTGTAATTTATTAGAATGGTAACTTCAGGTGTCTTAAAACAATACAGTTTGCCATTTTCTCAACGTTCTATATATATAATTTAAGGTCTGTTCGGACAAGCCGTTAGTGGACTATCCAATGGATAGGTCGTCAGCTCCGTACTGCTCAGATACGTTTTAATATACATTAGAAAGTCAGACCGAACGGTTTTTTTCCAATGCGCATGAGTCGTATCGTTTGTAAACGATAAATAGCTTTGTCCGAACAGACCTATAATGTAATAAAACGTGCTCATTTAAAGGACTCCAATAATGAGAAGTGCTAGATAAAGACGTCTGTTTTCTTGGCAATTGAATCATCCTAAATGGATTAACTAAATGAGTAGCATTTATCAACAACCATGGTTTATCGCTTAATTTTAAGTTTCAATGAACAACCCATCCCACGGTTTTACTTTTATCTTTAAATAACTAATCAAAACGGGTTGAAATGTTTGTGTGTATTAAATTTTCATTTAATTGTCACATTTACAAGTGAAAAAGTTTCGTTATTAGTGTAATTTCGTCTCCACTTTATATACATATATATAAAGTCTAGGTTGCAGCAAAACTTGGAAGATGCTGTAGAGTGGAGAAATTGTAGGATTCACTAAGGATTATGTAAATTAAAGTCCGTGAGTGTTAAGTCTTCCTTTAGTGTCAACTGTGCTATAAGGAAATTTGTCTTTTCCTTTGTGTCTTTAAGAAAATCAAAAGCGACCCACACATAGACAAAGTGCTAATGCCTTCTGCATAAATTCGGTTGTTTGCATGCATTTTACAATGATTTATTGTGGTATTGACATTAATCAGTTTCACATTTGGGCCTATTAGCTATTAATAACAATTCACCCTTTACCGCAAAAGGGATAACGAGTCCAGGATCATAACCTGGATCAGTGAATTTCCAATATTTCAAACTACTTAGGCGAGTATTAAAGTATTTGGAAATTTTAATAATTAATTTAATAATCTAACCAATTCATTTCAATGATATCAATATTAAGATTAAGAAAGTTTAATCCTTTACCAAAATTTCAATATATGTAATAGCCTTGGCAAAAAAAGCAAACTTTCTACAAGAAAAAATCACAATAATAAATTTTGCTTGTCCCAAGTACAAATCATATTGAGTGCTTTTTATTATCTTCATATTGACCATAAATAAAAAATTTTTTTGAAAAAAAAGGAAAACGGAAACTTACCCTTACAAATGCAAAGAAAGATAAAAAAGCTGAATACATTCCACAGATGTTGGCTCATTTTCCTGCAACAAAAGCACAAGAATATTACATTATATATTCGTATAAAATTCCTCTCATAAATTCTTTTTCATTTTATTTTCGCTTATACATAATACAAGAATTAAACGAAAATTAACAAGTTCCATGTACTATCTATTATATGGTAAAGTATTCCAGATAAATTGGCTCGTAGTGAGGTTGAAAGTGTGTTTTATAAAGCAAGAAAAGTTGTACACTAAAACTAAATAATCTGAAAATATACCATCAAACCAACTGTGCATAAATTCTTCTTATTTCTTTTCTTCCACATTTTTGCATTTATGTTCGCTTATATATATGTATGTATAAATGGCGATGGTGTTGTATTTTACACAAAGTTCAAACGAAATTAAAGTGGTTCATGCTGGTGTGGGGCTGTATTTGTAAATTATTGGTGTACGTACTTTCACATACACGTAGTCTGCATTTATATTGGAATGGTGGCGGCGGCAGCAGCTTTGGTGGGTGAATTTTTATGTGGTGGCTTATTTTGAATATATATGCACTTTTCGAAACGACATAAATAATGTTTTCTATGGCCATACAAGGGGCTAATGTACACGTGTTGAAGGATTTATTCATGTCTTAGTACATATATATAAAGCTCTGTTCGAAAGCGGAAGTGGAATAAAATCTCACTTGTTAATATGATATTGGAGGGACAGGTGGTAGGTTTGCATGTAAAAACATGCAAATAATTCAATAATGCACGGTCAGGTTGCCGGAAAATTCGTATTTTTTGGGTCCTTTTTCCGTTTAATTAATTTTTTTTTCATCTGGACAAAAATATATTTAAAAATGTAGGTATCTCTACAGAGTAATAGTAAATGAAAGAGGAAATGAAATACATCTTTGTAAAAAAATTTACAGCTTTAAAAATAGTATTAATGTACATTTTTGTGACAATACCAAACATTTCACTAAATCAAATGCAATTTCCGTTAAATTCGAAAAGTTAATATTAAAATACCTAGTTGAACTTTCCAAAATCAAACAATTGCTTCCTTTTTATTTAATGTAAAATCCCTTTTGTAAATCTACCTATATATGACTGTATTCGCAAAAATTAATTAAACCAGCTCCCATCAGGTATTATTTTTTATTTCCTTTCCTTTCGTTTTATAATCAAAATAAAATTAAAATTTAAGCGACTTGTATGTATGTCTAAATTTTCAAATTTGATACTGATTAACATAGAAATGTGATATTTATCCCAAAGGATGTTTTCTTATTTTCTCACCCTCCGAGACTTGAATGCAGTAGGAAAATACAACCGTAATTTTTACTCTATATAATAAAGAAATGTAAGTAGCACAAGCACAGTTGCAAGTGAACCGTTTAAAATTTATTTACACTCGAGTATAATAAATAACGAAATTAATTGCTTATGTACCGAAGCTTTTTAAGATGGTAAATTAAATCCGCATTGTAAAACGAGCAAACTTATATGTCATTTGTAATTGTAAACCAAATACAGTGAGAAAATTTGCTAGTAGAAAGATTTATAACTGAAAAAAATTCAATACAAACGCTTTGTTGTCGGGACATTTGTTTATGATTTAAACATTAAAAAAAAAGATAATCATAATATTAACGTAAATGCATACACTTTTATAAAATAATATTATTTTTGTATGTTTATTATTTTGTATTGTCATTTTATGTTAAAGCCCCAGAGTAAAATAATATTTGCGTGTACGAAACTTATTAAAAATAATTGTAAAGCATGGAAAAAGTGAGGTTTCATTTTTGAATTAAAATTTACGTCAAAGGCACAACTAGCAAAAACACAATTTCACATAAAAAGGAAACAAAATAATGTGTTTTAATTTTTTTCTCATAAAACGTAAATTGGACAAAAAATTAATTACAATCCGACCAAAAGGTTAAGCAACCAAATTTCTGTTTATGTATGAAATGATTCCATAAACCTAAGGGTTTACGGCTTTATTATCCCATAAACAGCTTTTTGTTTAATTGATTTAATTATTAATTACACTGGTAAGAAGATTCGTTAAATTCTCTAGAAAGTAGAAGAGTATTTAAGCTTTTTGTGAACCACCATTAATTATATACGAATAAACGAATTAGGTATATGTAAAAAAATTTGAAAATGAGCTTATACGACTGTTGAAATATTTGAAAATTTCAAAACAAAGCAAATATAATAGTATGCGATTCAGTTCATTAGTAATATACAATATGGCTTTGAAAATGATAATCAAAAATAATGAAACTGGACAATATATCAAAATATGTATATGAAAATTTCATTATTTTAAATGTGGTTAATAGTTACAATTAATTATTCAGAAATAAACAATATAATACGGTTATCAGTAACAATATTTTCACATCACCAGTAATTTATTGATGTTCATTGTTGAATTTGTCAACACACAAACAGTAATAAATATCAATGTTGTTTGTTGTTAGTAAAAGTTAGTGAATTCCATTTTTCACACTTCATAGACAATGTATTTCGATTGTGTTTTGGTGCTGTCCATTCCATACACACATATAATGTTGATGAAAACTCATTTCCTTATATATCGAATTCGTGTTTAGTGAATCAACGAAGTGAGTATTGTTTTATCAAGAGAGAGAGAGAGCACATTTCAATATATATGTGTTCAAAATGAAATCATTCATCTGAAAACAAGTACACATCCAAGACACAAAACCATTCTATTCCATTGATATATTCCAGTCCCAAAGGTACATCTATATGTATATTCTCATATATTATCCATGAAACTTAACACGGGATAGTTAAAGCGATAATAACAACGTTGATAATCTTTTACAAGAGAAAAGAAACATCTAATCACATGGAAAGCATGTTTCAGCTCACAATTACTCTTTGGATCTTTGGAGTGTTTCTAATTTTAGATGAAAATTGACAACATTAGAAATTATTAATCTTAGAACTGAAACTTTTGATGTGTAAAGCCGCAAAATGGACTTTCAAATTTCAATTTAATTTGATATCCTGAAATATTTAGGAAATTTAATTAGTCCATAACAAAGGCTTACAATCTAACAATGAAAAAAGTGTATTTGTACTAAGTATACGAAGTGTATCTAATAATTTATACGATACAACTTTAACAATTGTATAAAATTGTTTATTGTGTTCGTATTTGAAATAAAATGCCCGCTGTCTGTTCAAATTGATACTTTTTTATCTTCTTTCATTTTTCTGTGTATCACTCGACTGTAAATATTCTCAAAAGATCGGGCATGATTTCTATGAGTTTTATTTGGTATTTAATTAATTAATTTTAGATACAAAAATATATATGAAAACTTTAAATCAAATTCAAATTTAATGTAAATTGTTTGAACGGATAAACTAATTGCTTGTCAAAACAAACAACAAAAATGTGTATCTGGCGTTATGAAGAGGAAAAGTTTGATGCTTAGACAACAACTTTTTTTGTCAACTAAATCATATACATATACATATATATAGATTTTCCAGCGTGCGTCCGTGTAATATGCTTAAAATAGTTCCGTTTTTTTGTTCGTCCAACAACGATAAACCACTCCACATCAGGCCAGTGAAACTGTGTGAAAGATAAGATGCCACCCTTAAGAAAAAAATCAATTTTTCTTTTTGGCCTGTCAAATAAGTTGAGTCATTTGGTCCGGGATCTTCCGCGGTGTTGTCTCACTCTTCTATACTCAGAGTCAAACACTTGTTTTTGAAAGGGGCCTTGATTAATGACACCCTGGCGTATACTCATCATGTCTTAAATTCATCACTCTATTCTCTTTTCACACACACATATAGGTATATACGAGTATTATATGCTGTGGCCAGAAAAAACCAGACGAATAAAAACATTAAGCAAAATATTCATTTATTTGCCAACAAACACATTCATCACAATTTTGATATAAAAGTCAATTTCGTAAATGTTAGATATATTAGATGGTCATTTTCTTTTTAATCGGTATATAATGGGGTTTTCATTACGAGATTTACGGTTGAAAGAAGGAGAAATTGCAAAAGGTATTGTAAAACTTTTCAATATACTCCCACAGTTGTTCAGGTTAAATCCCACTTGATTTGATATCCAACTTTGAACAAAAATGTATAACATACATTGGAGACTTTGTGTATAGAAGCAACAAAGCAACAATAACTATATCTTAGTTATCTTTTCAAGAAATTGGCTAAAAAAAGTTTCTTATATTTTGTATTTATGAAACAAAAGTGGAATATTTGTTGTTTTTCTAATTGAATTCCATTTGGTCTAGTTGTTGCAAATCCGGTATGTAATGTGACCAACAAACAACTAATATATACTCGTATATACAACGAAAAGCGGAAAATCAATTTACTCTAAAAGTCCCCTTAAGATATTTTGTGTTGTTGGACATTTTCAAGTCGTGTGTCTATGGTTTCGTGAACACACCAAACACCATCCCTCTCTATCGTTCTTCTCATCTACTGAAATTAATTCAAGATGGGGTGTTTGGGCTAATGCTTTGACCAACAACATTTAAACATGACTTTGCATTTAATTCAATGGCATTAATTAAAATTTCATTTAAATTCATTATTAACTCTTCGACACATTACATGTAAAATTATTCAAAATAAGATCATTTATTAAATGTTACAATTTATATGGGACAAAATGGATGTTTTAATATGGGTGAAGATATTTTCATATCTCGAACATAAAAAAATTATATTACATTGTAATCATTTTTTTTGTAACTGGTGTGACCCTATTTTAATAACAATAACTTAGCTAAGTGCCTTGTAAATCCAATGGAAACTTGTCATCTTCCATGTAAATTTCAAGTATATGGGTTACATAATATGTAACTATATGTGGGTTAAGATAGTAAAGAAGAAAAGTTATGTGGATTTTATGTACATGAGAAAAAAATTCTATAATGAGGGTTTGGTTTTATATTTATGTAATTTTTTCTGGTCTTTTTATATGCTAACACGATATTTTAAAGTTAATACAAGCGTCAGATGTTTTAAAAGAGTCGTTTTATATGCATCTGATACTTAGCGTAATGTCTATATAAAATTCACATTTCCGTAAATTGAATTTTAGTAATGCAGGTGCATAATGCAAATGTTAAAAAAACTTGTTTATATTAAAAGTTAAGATTAAGATATCACTTTGAAATCACTTTATATTTAATTATTATACATCGATAGATTTATCGAAAACAATGTTATGTGCTGAGATAAAGGATCATTTATTTTTAATTAGGAAAAGGACGTGTATTTTATGAAAGTGTATGGCTGGAAAGTTCAATAGACAACCTTGAATGTCTTCTTCGATACATGAAAAAAGTTTCTATCAAGACGAAATTTCATTTCACCTATACACACATATACACACCCACATATATCGTTTTAGAAAAGACGAAAAGAGGAAAACACAGTTCGCAGAAAGGATCGTGCAGCGTGCAGCAGGCAAACTTCACATGGATCTTGAAGTAGATTGTAACGGATATTAAGCCCACCCCTCAACTATCATAGCTGTCGATGGATATTGCTTTTCTTTTCGAACGTTTCCGTTTTACTATTCCACATATACATTTTGGATGTTCTGTTTATTTTATAATATTGCGATTTCATCAACATCCATATCGGATGATGATAAAAAGTGTGTAACGCTTGTGCGTTGTTGATTTCTGTTCAACCTTCAATATAAGAGGTTTTTTTTGGTGTTGATAGATTGAACAATGAAAAAAATTTTCATTTGTAAAAGTGACAAGCTTTTCTATATATGGATGGGTCTAGTTTTACAGTATATTGTAGGAAATTCTGTATTTTAACATAAGCTTTTACAGGTTTCCTACAACAAAAAATTTTTACACATATGTGAGTAAATAAAAATCCTTTTGTCTTTTTGCATCAATTTTTATTCAAACGTAAATAAGAAAAACACTTTTATAGGTTTATATTTAATTGAAAATTTTAATTCACATTAAACTAAATTTGTGGATGTTATGAATTATTTTATTTGGTCTTTTATTGTTTTTGAATAAATTCGTATTGGAAAAGTTCCACTGTATTATTTTAGTAAAATTTTATAAAGAAAATTTCGAAAATCATAGTACACAGCTTAAAAGTAAAACCATTTTTTTATTTACTAAACTCGTACTCCTTTATTGTTATTTATTTTTATAAAATATACGTAAGGTCCATTCATTTAGGAATGAAAAAAATATGATTGGTCAGCTTCCAAGTGATTTAATTTTTGAAATTTTATTGATCGAAAGCAAGGTTATAAGGTGACAAATGTAACAATTATTGAATAATTTTAAAAAACGCCATAATTCAAGATGGACGATTTTTCATCCCTATCTGAATTCAGTATAGTTATGTATGTAGTTTAGTCTAATAGCGAATGCGTTTAATGAAGTATGTGCTGCCCAATAGTGCATTATTTATTTTTTTAAATTTTTTCAAGTGTGACCGATTATATGAGTAATAAAGAATTTATTCAAGTGAAGTGAATTAAATAAATAAAATATCTAAATATTAAATCTAAATATTCACCGCAAACAATCAAATTTTCACCCGATGTTCATTTGTATTAAATTCATTTAATGTTATTCACAACTGAAGTCTGGGGACTTAATTAATTTACATTATTAATCATAATCCATCATTTAATACCTCTAAATTATCGTTAATAAAATTTTCCTTATTTAAAAGCGAAATAAAGCGAAACATTACAAAATTAATTGCACATATAAACAATATTATTATTTTATTTGATGATTTTCCAACCAATGAAATAACTGAGTGGAACGATTAATAAAATAAAACTTATGTTTACAACAACATAATTAATATTATATATTTATATACATAATAAATAAATTTGCTAATGCCTAATTAAAGACATTTTGGCAACACTGTTTTGATATAATAAAT
Organism: Oryzaephilus surinamensis; assembly: GCA_004796505.1. NCBI lineage: Eukaryota > Metazoa > Arthropoda > Insecta > Coleoptera > Silvanidae > Oryzaephilus > Oryzaephilus surinamensis. The sequence continues at coordinate 21,589 of SSSI01008530.1, read as the reverse complement.
TCTATATACGGCACCGTTAAAAGTTTCACAATTTCACCCTGCTGGATTGTGGTTTAAGGAGAAGTCAGGGCCAAGTTTTGCACCGGTTGAAAACCTGATATCTTGACGGCGGCGGCGGCGGTAGCAGCGTCGGCAGTATTAGTGAAGGTTAACGAGACCCCTTCGTATAAAATGTAGGTCTCCAAAAACACCCACTATATACATCTAAAAAGGGGGCTGTTCATCTTACTAATTCACTTTTACTGCTTAATACTACGTATTCGTTCCCTATATACTGAAAAGTACTAGCAAATTATATAAGATCAGTTTTAATTATCACCGTAATACGAATTTAATTATATAATTTTATAAATTTTATTTGCCACATGCATATCTCCGTATAAATATATAGGTAGTATATGTATATGTTGAATTTTTTTTAATAGGAGTATAATTTATGCTGCTTCCGTTTGCATATTAAAATCATTGCTGTAAAATAAAACTAGATAAATATATGTGTACCTACATATTACATATATAATAAATAAATTGCAATGTCGTTCTATAAATTACAAAGTTATAACAGCTGAAAATAATTATTTATTCAATTTGTGTATTTGAATTTTATATCACGATGTTTATTCCGATAATATTTTTATGCCATCAAAAATTATTTATGCACAAAACTGAAAAAGCATTACGAGTATGATAATAATACAGGTACTACAGGTAGGTACACATTAAAATAGAAAAAAATGTCCACAATTTTCAATAAATTATCGTAACAAATCATTTCACAAAATTTTAATCAGCATTTATTTCGTATCGTATAATTTATAATTTTATAACGAAATTTATGTGCTTCTAATATATGCCTTTCTTCCATAAAATATCATCGTATATAAAGATATACATGTATATTATTGATTTACTTTTGTGTATCCGCCATTATGGTGTATAGAAGAGACAATAAGAAAAAGAAAATTATTAATGTAATGAAGTGACAGTACAATTTTGATTCATGGTAGGGTCTTTAATCAAGAAGAATATATATTTACTGTGCATGGCTTTGAATTTGGTGGATTTCTGAAGACTGGCATTGTTAAAAGCATTGTTTTATGCAACGATGAACGAATCTCTGTGTCGTCGTTGACAAAAAAGACGTTTACTTAAAATGGTGTTATACTTAATAAGTTGAGCAACTATATTCTTCTTTCTATTTGTTGAAAATATTTACAATTTACGTACAATGAGAGACATTTTATTTAGTATGGAATTTTATATTCCAATATATTATCGCTACTCGCTATTAGTGTTTGAAATTATAATGTTGAAATGAGGGAAATGCATATTTTTGATGAGTAAATGGAAGAATATTAAATTTCAAATGATATGCACGTAACATTTTATGCATATTTACTTTATAAATATTTTCTGAACATTAAAATTTTAATGACAAATTGTTGTCTACCTTTTCAGACACAACTTGCAATGACAATTTAAATGAGAACAATATTAATTTGATGACAAGTTATTGAAATTATTAATTTAATATTAAAATACTTATGAATACATACATGACAACATTAATTATTTGCAAAGTTGTATGTAAAACTGAACAGATTAATAATTATAATGCATATTCGTGTAAAATTATTGCATAATACTTATTACAACAATAGAATATTGATTTTAAATATATGTTATTATAATGGATTGTAATTTACGTAATGAAAGCTGTAATTATTATTTTACATAATTAACATACCTAATAATATTCAATGGAAAATATTGTAAATAAATACTATATGAAATTAGTGGAAAATCGATAAAATTTATAGTACAAAACCATTTTTTCTGATGTTACGTGTATAATTAAACTGATGTAATTAAGCTAATTTATTTGAAATTGTTGTTTTCATTTTAGTTAAACAAAATCAAAAGAGAATTTATATAAATAATAACGAATGCACGTTAATGATATTTGTTCAGGGGAAGGCAGGCCATATTGTAACAATTTAATTATAAAAAATATTTAAATAATATCTAAAATTTAGGTATAAAAATTATAAAATATACCTGATTAGGTATAGGTAATATAGGACAGATAAAATTTTTTTAAACAACCAGCAATAGTTAATTTTGTTATCCGAAAAATTAGCCCGGTGTACTAATTATCCGGATTTTCCACATTTCCAGATAAATGATATTAACTGCATGCGTTTACTATTAAAAACTTTTAATTAATATAATAAATAGTATATGTAGTTGAAAATACTATTTAATGAAGTTATTTATTAGGTTCATTATTGAAGTAATAAATTATTTTAGTGATGAATGTTCTTCGTATAACATTTTTGGAAAATGTACTTTTCTGTTCATCTATACACATAATACACACATATGTATTTGGTACAATAAAAAAATTAAAGCACATTGTTAGTTATTGTAAACTTACGTTATTTTCAGACTTTTCTATAATTTCCACATCAGTACACCTGAAAAATAAAAAAATATACATTAATAAAATGAAATAACATTTTGTTATGTTAAAATTCATCAAGAACTTTATTTTTCGATTATTAGATAAATGCCTAAAAGTGAAACATCATCATAAATCTATATAATTTGATAAAGCTCGTCTACTAATAACATTACCTACAAATAATTTCTTAATTAAATTATCAGAAACACGTACTTGAAACAGAGAAATACATTTGTACACACAAAACCTTTAAATACACATACCTACGTATAAATAATTTATATTAAGTGTCTAGAATAAGATATACAAAGAGAATTTCCTGTAATTTCATTCTAAAATATAGAATATAATACATTCTCCATTTACCTACATAGTATGTAATAATTACAAAACATAAATTCAAGTTCAATTCAAATCATACAGTCAAAGTTATTTAAATTGGAAGTAAATCATACAAAAAACGAACAAATCACTTTTTTCCAAATGAATTATACAAATTACCATTACAATTTTAAGTAGAATGAAACAGACACATTTTTTTGGTAAAATCCTCTTAAGTCTTAAGTAACGGTGTTTCGGTGTTATTGAAAGGTTTTAATTTAATTAAAACTCTATTATTCAAAATTTAAAAGCGAATATTAAAGTTTTATAGTGGTAGAGTTTTCATTAAAAAGTCCATTATTTGAAACTTTTGATAATAAATGAATATAACTATATTTAATCTTCAAATGTAGGTACGTAAATTTTAAAATACAATGCATATTATAAAAAATAAACTTAAACACAATACGAATACAGTTAAAAATACTAAACTAATCATACATATATGTATAAAATATAAAATGGAATGCATCAAAAATTTTATTTAATCTTTTGAAATTTACCATTTAAAAAGAATTTATTAAGTTTACATACATGACATTATCTCTTTGATACGTCAAACTTGCAACTCAATGTTAGTATCAGATGCTGTGTGTATCTATGTAAGTACGAATATAAAGTAAACTTCAGGGAAAACTCTCGACATTTTATAAATTAGAATAGCGATTTTCACATAAATTAACTAACTCAAATAATCCAAATGATTTACCATGAAAAACGTTATTAAACATAAACTAATTAGCATTTTGTAGTTGTAAAACTGTTTTTAATTATCAAATTGTTAGCAATTTAGGTATTATTAAAATTTTGTACGGAAATTCTCTACATTTGTATAATAAATGTATATATGTTTGTGAAAATAAAGATTTTTTTATTGGCATTCTACAACCCTACAACAAGCAGACTTGTATGTAAGGTAATAAATAACAGGGGTTGAATCTGGGGAGTGTCAAGCAATGCATCTTTACAAAAAGACAGACGAGTAAAGTTTTTTAAACTTCCTTCCAACATATACCAATCCTGTTTAACTACTGACCTCAATAAAAACCTATATATGTATCTATCTGAAGTTGACCAAAAATGAAAATTTGTTGTAAAATTATATAATATAATTGAAAATTCTCAACCGAATTATGTTCAACTCTTGTTGCATTTATAAATCTAAATATGTCAAATAAATACGAATTATACGAGTAGGTTTGGAGTACGTAATTAGTAAAGTTAGACCCATATAATATGTCAAATAAGCAGACATGGAGCTTCATATATAAACGAGTACATCGCAGCATAGCAGTAGTTTATGCAGTCAGGCAAATATGCCACCGGCGGTTTTAGTGGAAGAAGTGTGGTATTTGCGGATAAACACCAGTATCCAACCCTTCACAAAAGATTTATATTTTGGACTTGAAGTGTTTACAAGAAATTCTGTTTTGGACCAATAATTAACGATTTATAACGAATGGAAGTTCAACTAGCTGCAGGCGTGCCAAAAATGTGATAAACGGACGAATTTCGACTTTTTCAAATTAGTTTATTAGTGACATACGAGTATATAGAAAAATATACGGTCTTTTGCAAAAAATCGATTAAAACATTTTTAAAAATATAAAACAGTTTAATGATAAGGGTAAATGGTTCTAGTCCCTAATGCACCCCAATAAATATTTATAAACTCCCGAAGAAAAAAATTGAGACAATATGTGAATCGATGTAATGATTAATTCATTTCTTTTTTAAGGAAAAGTTTTTCCATAAAACTGCTGTGCAGGCATAAAGTCCATCAAAATGTACGCTATTTAATTAATTAAATTGAAAGAGGTTTTTTCTTAAATAAAAAATGCGGCTTTAAAAACTAAATTTTGTACTTAAAGACTTTTATCTTTCGATAAATTTATCAAATTTGTATTTGAGAAAAATGATTGATGAGTATAATGGCAAAAACAAATTTTCCATCTACTTTAATATTATATCAACATGCGAAATAAGCTTACAGGGTTTGAAGGTTTTACTTCTGTGATTTAAATGGACTAAAGAAATTTTTTTAGAAATATGCAACATACGTTATGTATGTTTGTACAATATATGTAAATATGTATAATGTACTTACACAGTAAAATACAAGTAAATATCTATAGAGAACAATTTATTACCGAAAGTAAAAGCACCCCAAGCTAACTATGTACGAAAGCTCAGTCTCAACTTGATTACTAAGTACTACATTGTGTCAGTGCCAAGCAACTTTGAAAATATGTATAAGCAAACTAGAATTATAGTTATATGTGGCTTACATTGACTCCATTATATATAGTTTAAATGTAAAATGTTTAACAATAAAACACCTGTTAAATTTTGTCAAAAACTTTTCCAATTAATGTTAATTCCAGAATGGTAATTACCTCAACTTGTGTACGAATTATGTCGTTGAAATTATTTACCAAAACAAAATACTGACCTTTTTTTATAATTATCGGTAACGTAGCTTGAATGGTACGAAAATTAAACAAAAAAATTCACTATTAAACTGTTTAAAAGTCTATGAATTTTACGATAGTTAAACGATTTAAGAGACAACAATTTTATCATAATTTTAAATATTTAGTTCGTAACAGGGCCAATAACGTGACGCTGATGCTGAAACATTAAAATCGTGATCACAAAGCGGCAAAGTTTCAGCACAGACTGAAATGTAGAGAGAGGCTGAATGTACGGCAGAGAGTTGGTAGTGTAATAGTGGTGGTGTGTGGCTGAAGGGCTGAAGTTTGCAAGTTGCACGGTATGGTGTATTGTAGGGCGCCGCGTTGGGGGTGCGCCGTTACTGATAAACTCCCGTAAACTCCACCGTCACACAACCACACACACACAGTTTTGAAACAGAAGTTTATAGGACGTGCATTTGAAACTATAGACAAGTTCCAATATTGCAAAACTACCCTTCTATGACCGGTTTTGTATAAAAGAAATACTGACAGTTGTATTTTTATTTCTTTATTATGATCAATTACACGTAAACATAAAAGAAGAAAATAAGTTTTAAATCTTCAACATTAGAAAATGTTCAAAAAAGATAGTGTGTCCGTTATATACTTGCCTCTCGAGCAATAAAACTTTAAAATGATTTAATGCGTTCTACGACGAACCAATAAATGAATAGGCAAAATATTGCAGCAAATGTTTTAAAACAATAATTATTGTCAAATTCGTTAAATTAGTTTAACGCTGGATCTATTAATTACTTATTAGCTATTTACTCGCTTATTTACTTATTTAGTTCCAATTTTCTATTCATAATTGTGACATTTACAATCAGACAGGCAAATAAACAGAGGGCAGACTATAGTTTTCCTTTAACTATTCAATGCCCATAGATTTGGGATTAACAAACTTTATAGTTTAGATTAAAATGCGGGCAATTATTTTGATTTCTTTTTAGTGTAGGTTTGAAAAAAAAATTGATGGTAAAATATTGACCATTTCTTTTCGGACTGAACTTTCATCAGTTTCTTGTATGTAAATCTATTAATCTACCATAAACATATTTCATGATTCAAAGTTATTGGACTTGAAATTTGCCCTTTCAGTTTTTTATGTAAATCAATTTTATCTTTTCGAATTAAATTAAACCATGTTGGATTATTTTCATATTTTTGATTTCCCAATTTCCTAAATACGCCGTGTAATAACCGAAAGTTTATAAAAATTTTTTAATTCATTTAAATTGGTTTTTTAAATCCCTGTAATTTCCATTAAAAATTTTCAAATACGCGCATGTTCCTTATTATATGTAGTTAAAATTGATTTTTATTTTGAAATAAATATAATTAATTACAGTTAGTTTTCGTAAACGTATTATTTTCTAGTTTCATTAAAAATTGTTTGCTTCGACATTATAACAAGAAAACAGAATTTTTTTTAATTGTATTATATTTACTAATAAAATCTTCTTCCGAATGTTTTATATTACCTTGAAGTAGAATAAAGAAAAATTGGTTTCATTAAATTTTTCCCAACAATGAAAAGCAACTTGTTTACAACTTAATTCAAAGAATCCCTGTTGATATTCTTATTTAATAGACGATTTTCTTATGTATGTCTCTTCTCTTTAGCATAATTTTTTTCTTTATATTCTTAAATTATAACAAGCTTGAGACTAAAAGTCATGAACACGATAGTAAATGAGCTTGTTTGGAAAAGGATTTTGTTTTGTCAAAACTAATTCAAACTATAAATACAACGAGAGCTACAATTTTATTTACAAAAACATAAAAAAACAATAATTGATTTTCAATTGACTTGAAAGCCCATAAACTGTTTAATTTCACCAGAATCATCCCTAGATTGCACGTACATTATCTATACTCTATATACCATAATTTAATTTCGAGCGATTCATATATCCGTAAATATGCAGAATACTATCCAATGCATACACTTGATGAAATTGATATTTTATGAGCCACTCATCTGTACTTTGGGAGACCCTCGACTTGCCTGCTATATCGAACATACCACAAAATTTACTAGCTATACTCTTGTGTTTTTTCAAAGTCACATTATTATTCAATAAATAATATTATTAAAGCCAACAATCTACTACTACGTTATTTATGGTTGCTGAAATAACAATTTTTATATAGATATAACATCAGTGATATAATAAAAAAAAGTAAAAGAAACGTTTTTGATAAATTAGCTTTTTAACAATACATACATATGAAAGAATTTACATAAGTAAAAGGAAATTTTTATTTGTTCATAAATCAATGTTGAATTTATTAAATAAAAACAATGTAAGAGGTAATAATAGCCTATATAGAAAGAACACGCGATTTTGCAATTGAGATATATTTGAAATTAATAAAAATTACAACTTACAAGTATATTATTTCAATACAAAAATATAATGCATGTATGTACACTTTATTAACATGGTAAAACCTTTACAACTACTACTATAAATTATAACAAACATACAATATTGATATATGCTGAATTTAAATTTTAACCGGATTTAAATAATTAAATGGCCAACAATACTCGTAGGTTTATGTTTGGCTAATAATCTAAATAAACAGAGAAGTGATATAAAATGTACACTTTATTGTTATATTCGCTTTTAATACTAAAATAAATAGTTATATAGTAAAATATATAGGTATGTATATTTTTTTGTTTCATTAACATTCATATATGTATTGCAGTCAACAATTTTCCTAACCATTCGATATACACATGAAAATTTGAAACGATCACTGCATATTACAATCGAAATGCAAATAAAGATAAACGACATGCTTTATTTCGTCATAAAATGAAATACGTTTCATTTTGGAGTTACGTTATTTATTAGTATTGTTGTGTAGAAAAGCTCTTACGTGAGCAACACCCTTAAAGAACTCAAAACAAGTAAATACATATGTGGTTTATAAGGTATAAAAAATACAATCGAGGCCATTTCTTAAAATGGCGTTCTGTATTTGCGATAAGGAGTGCTTATACGAATAGATAAAAAAATTTATGAATCGGAACTACCTTTACTTCTTTTTGCTTCAGCAACAATGAGTTTGACTTGAATGGTTAAAGAATTCTTTCAGTGTGTATGTATTTATGTATGTATACCTCTAGCCGGTTTTTCCGGCTTCGATAACCGTACTAGAAAATAGCGGTCATAATATAAAAATCACAATCTTCTTTGTGATGGTCTTTTGATGATTTTTTGTTCACTTGATTTATTGTTTATTTTGATGTATAGTTACATTTTCAACTCTATACATGTATATTCCACAGAGTATATATATTTTTATGGTTAGTGGAAAATAAATGAAAATTCTTCAACTAGAAATATCATTCACAATCAAAATTTCTTTATATTATTAGTTTTAATCGTCGTAAATTTTGTTCTTTCTGTTCGATAAAACTTATATACGTAAAACGCAATTTCGAATCATTCTAGTATGCTTGAAAGACTTTCAAAAGATACCTTTGAAATATTAACGAAACTTTCACTAAAAAGCTCAACGGGGTGGTGTGGCGGTGGTGGTGGTGGTCGTGGTTGTGGAAAGACTAGCTTTCTATATGACTTTAATACTAACTTCAAAAGATAGAACTTATTGACTCAGTTTAATTGTATTATTAGAATAATACGCAGAAAATCGTATGATTTATTTCATTTTCATTCAATCTAATTTAACTAAATATAACAAAATATATATATCTTCGTCATGTCGATTTTATCGAGACAAGTTGTTATGTTTTAATAAGGCTTAATTAAATTAGTTGTTAAACAGAGAAATTGGTTTGCTATATATAACTAACTATAAATTTAGTTTATGTTGTTTGTAATTAAAAAATAATCGAATTTCACTATTGGAACTGGATTTTGATTTATCTAACGAATTTTTGTTGTTTTGATTTATTTATATGTATTTTTAAAACATTAAAGTACATATTTAGTAAACAAATTAAATGTAGACAACTAACTACAGCTTGAATATTTTTTGTGTTTATAGAGCTTTTAATGTAAATGAAAAAAAGATCAACCATTATTTATTAATACAGTAATTACTTATTTCTCTTTTTGTATAATAACTGACAACCTGGTGTGTGCATGTATTTGAATTTTGAATTTTATATGAATATTCTGTTGAAAGCTTTAAGCTCCCCATACCTATGTTTTGTTGTTTAAACTAATGATTGGGAGCTTAATTTTATTAACAAATTATAGTAAGATATTTTCCAGAAAATCAATATTCACTAGTTCCGAAAAAATGTATTATTAAAAAATGATGAAATCGTTTCATTTGTAAATTAAACAGAAATATTGAACATACGTGTGTATTTTTTAATTATAAAATTTTTGTGTTTGATTTTGACAATGAAATTTGTCAAACAGAAGAACAATTAGAGGTCACATACATAATGGGAAGAGTACTCGTATTTGTTATACCATAGTTGGAAAATATCCAAACAAAACAACTTTTGTTTATTTTAACATATATAATCTATTTTTGGATTCCATTTTAATGTAATTTCATAATATTTTCGAGTTGTACAAAAATTTCATACATATATGTACAACGTTATATGAGTGTAAACTATACATATACTAATTACTATCACTAGGAAATTTTATATTTCAATATATTAATAGAACTGAAAAACCATATATTACTGCTAAACACAGTTAGGTTACAGCTTAATTATCTATGCAAAAACAAGCCTTATTATAAAGTTCTGTATTCTTTGCACTCGTTTACAATATACATAAGATGTGTTAACAGGGTTGTTTATGGCGCCCATCCTATACTCCCATTAACTTAATTATAAAAATCCATCTGAGCTGAATAAGTAATGAGAGGACTGGTGATGTATAAAAGGCTTGTGTATTTCGCAGAGTTTATTATATAATATTTAGATAAAAGTAATGTAATTTTACATATACATATACATATATACTGGTGGCGTCTGTTTAAAAGCATACACCATATTATATATCTATATATTATATACACAAGAAAGTGTCAAGATTGTATGATTTAGGCAAGATATGGTTGTGTTTGTTGCTATTATTTGGGCACATCTTGCTTATATATACCACAACGGCATATATACTGTGTATCTGACAAGGGTTTAATAATTTCATCAACGTCTCCCTCAACCCATAATTCAAGTCGTCTAAGTATTAGAAGGCCTCTAAAAAATTTATTACCTACAATCCCAATATTGGTAATACCTATACTTTGTCCGGCATATACTTACCTCTCGAGCAATAAAATTTAAATATGATTTATTACTTTCTACGAACCAATAGATAAATAGGCATAGAAAATGTCTTTGTCTAATTGTCTAATTCGTCAAATTAATCTAAGACTTCTATAATTGGTTATTTAAGGATTTACATCCCCTACAAGTATAAGAAATTTTGTAGAAATTGTAAACTTAGCCTGCCTGGTAACTCCTTAAATACATCTATTTGATCTATCCCATTTTTTACCAAATGTAATCCATACATTCTATCTTTTTCTATTCATATTTGTGACATTTACAATCAGAGCGGCAAGTATACACAGGACAGACTATACATCTATATGTATACAATGTATAAATAGAGAATAATGAGAGTATCAGTGATATATTCCTCGTAAATCGAATGAAGGCCTTAGATATTTATCCGTGTCTTCCCATTAGAGTATGGCCATATGTAAACCGTTTTCTCGTCGTTTTCGTATTGTGATAAATCTTTTACGTATTTTATTGGAAGCTTTCGTTTTGGTGTCTGTGTGTGGTGGGCTGTTAGACTAGTTCCAACATTTAACTGTGTTCAAGATTTACCCCGTTTCAAGTTCACATAGAGTGGAAGAAGGCGATAGAAAACTGGACTGGGGAAAACGCGAGAAAATCTGCTTTCGATTATTTGCTTTTATTGCATTTTCCGTTATAAATCGTCCTTGTTTACAATTGTATATGTTCCATGGACAAAGTATGGAATTTGTTAAAAAGATTCCAATTTCTATTTTGTATAAATACGATACTTACGTGTGTATGTTTGAGTGTGTGTGAAAATGTTTTGTACGAATTTTTCACAAAGGCCTGAGCTATATATTCATTTGAATAAAAAGAACTGGAAAAAAGTATATATCCAGCAGTGTATGGAAAATAGTGTCATCGTATAGGCTGGATAAATTTTTTTTCCAGAGTATATCTGGTTTCGATGTTGATTTATATCTCATATCCATTTTCGGTGTATTATTTGGAAATAATATAGTGCGACGAAAGAATATTAAAATGAAATATTTGTCAAAAGTAATATTAAAAAATAAAAATTGATAGGGTACAAAAATTCGTATATATTCAACCGATGAAGGGTTTTATCAGTAACTCTATATAAAAGATATCTACAAAACCAAATGATTAATAAGTAATCGATATTTTTTCCAATGAGTTCGAATTCAGTTTGAAAAATACGTATTTACTTTCAACGAAAGTAGTTGATTGTTGTTTCAATGTTAATTGACATTGTTTAGAGTTACTCAATTACTTTTTTTCTTTCACAACTTTCATTGTAAACTGCAGGATGAAAGAAAATCTCTTAAAATACGCTAATGTTTGCATATTACAATATGTAAACTCATATACATTTATTAGGGCATATATAGGAAACGTTAAAAACGTTATTAATATTGAATTTACAAACAACATGCAACATACGAGTATTATATAATAAATAATTGGACTTGTCTTTACACTTTAAATTCATTAAACAAACATCCTTAGCGATAATCCTTCATAAACTTTTCTGTAATAACACACAAACAACTGAAAAACAATGTAATACTTTGTTATACATTTTATATTTTTGTTTATGTAAATGCTTATTAAAACATTAATTTCTTGTAAGTTTTAAAGAGCATTTTAATAGTAAAATTTTCGGATTTACATATACTTAAATAATATAAAAGAAAAACGTTCTTAGAGAAGAAAATGTGTTGTACTTCTCTATTTAAGAATGAAGAATAAATGTGTCACAAAAGACTGTTAAAGAATAAGGTATATACGTACATATATATGTAGGTTCTTGCCAAAGGCATTTAGCTTTAAATATAAATTTCCAGCGATCCTTTTCATATATGATGATGATGATGAAAACTGAACTTTGCCAAAGGCTAAAATAGAAAACTCGTGGGAAGGAAATTTAACTTCCGTTCGGTTTGGTCGATGAAAATGTATTTAATATAAACTGTTTTAAAATAACAATATATTGCAATAGATTGCCACAAATTTTAAGTATTTGGTGCTCTATAATTAGGTTATACACAAAATTAAATCTTAGTATAAAAACTTTTTTACTAGAAAAAAATCAATATTCGACAAAATAACCATTTTGTCTTCAGTCAAGAAAAGCTATCAGAAGAAAAGCATTACATTTTTCTGTATTCTAATTAGAGTCCTTTTTTATTCAATGCAAAAATTAATAAAATTGACGCTAAAATCTTTCTCCTCCCTGATGGAAGTGATGGACTAATTATTATTTTATTCACGAAAAAGTTTTCCATTAAATTTTTTTCGGAACAACTTTTTTTATTAAAAATGTACCATCCTATGAGTATTAATTAGAGAAAAAAGCTCTGTTCAAAGAGAAAACGGAAAATAATAGTTAAGTATATTAATTTGCCTTTGTCATTTTAAGAACTATTAAATGTTTTACATCACGCTGCATTAAATGCATATATGCGATTTTAAGTTTAAAATCGGATTTTTTTAATTTAAAATACAAATTATTCTTTAGCAAATGGCGTACTTAGCGGTAATTAATATTCAAGGGACGCATATTTAAAATTTTTTACTTGCCCATAAATATTTTCTAATGGTCTTTAAAACGAAAACAAAATGGTTTTCTTTTCAACAGCTTCACTTTGTTAAAAACGTATTTTCAAATCTTAAACAGCACAATTTTAACAAATTTTTTTCTTGTGGTTTAAAAAGCTCATAAATTAAAATTATAAAGCAATAATTAATTATCTATTACTAGATTTTTGAAAAGTATACATTCATTAATTTTTCATTATCATTTACTAATTACCAGAAAAAAATGTGTAGATTTATTAAAAATTGATGCCATCATTATATTCAAATTTTCAGTATGAAATTTACCTGCAAGCTGAAATTTATTAAAATGAATATCAGATTGCGTTTATGCAGTAAACTTTTGTTTACTATTTTTAATATTACAATTAATTTAATGTGCAACACTATCTTCTAAAAACAATTACTTATTTAGAGTTCATGAAGAGAAAGAACTCTGACAAGAAAATTAAACTGCAATCATTATTTTTATAGTTAAATAACGAAACATTACAAATCTATGCACACAAAACTTTTTCCTATACAATAAAATAGTAACACATAATAAAATTGAATGGAAAAATAAATGGAACAATTTTAAGAGTATTGTGCTGTTTTCTACAGAGAACAATACTAAAATATTTACGGAATTCAAAGACTTTGCAATTTGTACTAAACAGCTTGATCTGTGATAATTACATTGTTCGTATATAAAAGAGGCATTCTTTACAGCTTCTGGATGCAATTAAAATTCCTTTGGGTAATATTTTCATTTTGGTTGTCATTACCATAGACGCCGCCATACAATTTTTGTACAAAATACAAGGAAAATTTTTAACGTAAAGTATATATCATAATCTTGACCCATATTTTGCAGCACCCCTGTTTCAAATGGAGTCCCAAAGGACCGTAATAAATTAAAGATTTTATAAACTTTTGTGAAGTATGTTTTATACACCTATATTTATACAGATATACATATATACCATTTTGTGCATCTCCACCATCATACCATTAAAAGGTTGAAATTATCAACCGTATATATAATACAAGTATATATAGATAACAAAACCACATAATATTCCTTTATCTATAGAAAGTGTACAGTTTAGAATTTTCCATTTATTTTATAGCAAGAAATAAAAGCCTTGCTAGAAACACGGGATTCCTTTTTGGCAAATCAGTTGAAAGAAAAATACACACAGGAAAAAAAGAACGATAGTGACACACTTATAGGAATTAGAAATACAATTGTATGTGTGTGTTGTTTTTGCCTCGGTGTGTTTTAATTGAAGTTGAGGGCATTTCTTTTGTCTATATACTACAGAAATACTGCTGAGACAAGCTTATGTCGATCTAATGAAAGTGATGATCTGCTTTGGTCAAACTAAAATCAAGCTAAAAGCCAATATAACGAATGAACTTTTTTTAGACGAAATTCAGCCACACACAATTTAGTTGAATTTATTCTTTCATTCTTTAATTGGCTTTTGAGTAATTCAATTAATTTAGGTATATATTTTCATTCGTAAATGTATACGATTTTGTGTATTATACTATATGATGTAAAGTTGATCGATCATTCAAAGTTAAATTAAATTTTCGTATAGGGAAATAAATCAACCGGTGAAACTCTAATTATAAAATACTAATTGCAAATATTGAATAGGAGAACGCGTTAAAATGCAGTTGTATAGTTTGAATGCAACTCAAATTAAATGAATATGCCAATAAGGCAAGTTTTAGATTGATTATTCATTTCTACTTTCATTCACTTATAATGTATGGAGTATTTATGAGGCATCAATCAAAAATTAGGGCAATTCTTAACTTGAACTGTAAATTTTTAACTTCTTTACATTCATTAATCTTTTGATTTATATATAACACCCTTTACATTTGTTAAAATATAGGAGTAATATTTAATTAAAAAAACACGTCGCTAACAAATGACGGTTATAATTGAATGCCATACACAATTTTTACAGTACATTTTTCAAAAATAAAATCAATTTTTGGTAGTTAACAATAGCAAAATAAAAATGTTTTTATAGAAATTGTTGTAAATACCATTAATAGGAAATAAACAAAAACGAAAAACATATACAAACATTTTTTTTGCGTTTTTCTTTTCTTGTTTTTGTTTGAAATTGTATTGTACGTGAAAAGAAAATTTAACGTTTCTAATAAAAATACATCAAGCGATTGGCAGTTTTCCAAACAACAACTACCACCTAATATTTTCTTCTTAGAGAGGTATATCGTAGAAACCATGAAATCTCTTGTGTATAAATGTGATGTTTGAAATCAAACGTGGAAAATCCACAACAAATACGCTGGATATCTACTTGCTACTTTAAAGGAAATCACAATATTATTCCTACAGGTCTATGAACTTGACAATAAATTCAATATACTTATGTTTTGGACTAACTGAAAGTATAAACAGTTTTGTTTGTGAACAAAAACGTATAAAAGAAAATTACTAAAAAACACAAAAGTCTCATTAATGTAATTACTTTGTTTTAATTATTTCGCAAAAGAAGACACAAGATATTTGAAATAAAAAAAAAAATATGCAAATATAAGCTGGAAAGTAAGTGTCTGATGGGGATAATTAATTAATTGTTCATTAATAAAAAAAAATAGGATACAGCAAAAAGTTATTTACTCATTTAAAAAATTATAATTAACCGTGTTGCGTTTTCGATTACTTTTGGCCATCCCCTTGTTAATATTTTACCCCTAAGATTATTATAGCAGAAAGTATATCTTGAAAAAAATGCACAATTAACGAATCAAAACTCAATTAAAATTCTACCATATACTTTCTGGTTGCTCGGTAATTAATAAAACAATTTTAATTAAACTTCTACCTAAAAGTTTGCGTCAATGTTAAAAGGCAAGAGGTAGTCTAAGTGTATTGAGAAGATGGTGAAAAAAAAAATCGGAAACTTGCAATTCGAAATGAAAATTTAAATATATATGTAATTAAATTTTGTATTATTTTTCAACATTTATTATTTTCAAAGTTAGTTCTCCAAAACAAATCAAAAACAAGTTCGATTCATTTATGTTTGCTGAACGCAACTTGAAAATTTTTCCAGTTAGTTAGACATATTTCATTTGGAATGATGATGTTTTTGTTAAAAAAGTGCATAAAATATTTTCTGCACTCTAATACAAGCCAATTCATTCAGCTGAATAAATGAACTCAATAGTCATATATCTTGATTAGATTCGGGAAAATTTCATGTTCTCTACCTACATATACACATATACGAACATAGTAGTATATCTTGAAATGAAATTTTCAACATTAATTTTCCTTGTGTTCCAATTGTGTACGTCAATTTGGTTCTGGATTGAACGAAAATTGTTGCGTAAGAATGTTATGTTAGCATGGTTGCAGATGAAACAACATTAAAACAAGACATTACATTCCATTAAGGTGTTTCATGGAGCATTTTAACTTTGTTCATTAATAAAATTAAAATAACAAGTGGCGGGCCAAGTGCGACGTTGAGTAACTTAAGAGGCAGTCATGAAAGTCAAGATGTTGGCAAATGAAAAGCAGTTACCGATTTTATTACTTTACCTACGGCTCCATTTCCATTTAGACTTTCCTGTGCTCTGACTTACAAAACGACCAAAATATAAAGAAAATTGGCCGTATCTTCTATATTGTCTATTAATTATTTAATGTCTCTCTATTTACGAATGCATTCGTATATTTTGTTTTTATATCATTTGGAAAATATGATTTAAAATGAAATTCAATTACATGTTAAATATGACTTGTAAACTGTCTAAATATGTACCATTTGGGAAAACGGAAACGCAAATAATGTTTTTGCATGCTGGAACGTAATTTTTTCATATTTAAGGGTTAGACATTTTCATATTTACATTATGAGTTTCGAAACTGTTTCGTAGATTTCAAAATTGCATTTCTAAAACGATTTTAATTTGTTCGTTAAGTACCAAATACTTTAAATATACATTTTTTAATTAAAAAAAATCCAAATTGGCTTCAAAGCACCAAAATGGAATTGTCTAATTTTGTATTCTAGTCGTTTACAATAACAATTAGTCGAGACAGTCGAATATAAATGGTTAGGATATTGTAGTAAAACCCATTTTATTAATAATTTTGTTACAACACTCGACAGAAAAGTTTTTTTTTCCTACCACAAAATTATTATATAGGATTTCATGTGTCATATTGTATATACTTGTTAAATTCACTTTGACGGCTAAACCACCAAAACGAATGACTTCTTATATAAAAATATTAGAAAATTTGGCCTGACTTTTCCCCCAAAATATCGTATATGTGAAAGAAATCCCCGAGGGCTCTTACACTATACATGTTTTTATAAAACTATTTATATGTAACATGTAACACTGGGTAGGATTTTTACAAATTGATGTTGAGGGGCTTTTTTTCCCTTTTGGGAAATGTAATTTTGATTTATATAATATGAAGTAATTTTAAATACATTTATAAGCAATAAAATGCCGGTATTTTCCACTATTTAAATATATACCGTTGAATGCGATTAAGATAGAATTTTCACAGGTCAAAAAACACACAAATAAGCACATTTGTATTGTTTGAAGATAATAATATAAACGGTTTACAGTTGCCTTAACAGAATGTGCTTTATTTCGCTTTTGTGTGTTGTTGTATTTGCCACAAAAACATTGCAAAATACCTTAAACTGATTAATTCTTCCAAAATACGTTTGTTTTTCCCGAACGAAAACAGAACGAGAAAAAATGTACACTAAAAATTATCCGATTGATTTATTTGGTAAGGTGGAACATTAGGTCGGGTCAAACTGATGCTGTTCAGCATTTTCCCAGCACACACACACACACACACACACACACTTACCGAAAAGAAAAAATTGACTTAAACAATTCGTTATCAGAGTTTAAAAGAGAAAGAAAAAATTCAAAGATCAAATACGACTTATTTTGTCAAAAATTTTTTCTTGAGAACGCTTTTACAAAAGCGTATGTGTAATATTATTTCTGGATGTGCATGCATTTTAATAAAGTGTCAAAAGTTCAAAACTGTGAAAAGGACACATACATATAGTTTAATACGTACATGCCAATATTGAGTGTGTTATATGGAAATGTCGAGAAAATAAAATGAAAATTTCATAAATACTCGAATGAAACATTTTAGTAATGTATATGCTTCAATTTTAATGTAGGAAACTATATATTTCTGCATTATTCAATTCGGTAAGCAGAGAATTTTGAAAGTTTTCAATAGATGTTCACAACATTATATTTTCGGATACAAAATATATTATGAGTAAAGGGTAAGCCAGGGCAAGTGTAGATCTTTTGCCTTATATAAATTCTTATATGTATATATGTATGTACATATGAGTATGTATGTAATATTATGTAGCATTTACCCCAGTTTACCTTAATTTAAATATAAAAGTTATATACTGTTAAATAGTGGAAATTAAATCTGTGTAGCAAATACCATAAATTTTAATGAAAAACATTCACATCGTAAAATTGAAATTTTAATTTAAAAAAAATGTGCATTTTAATTAATAATAACGACAACATTCACGTCACTAGATATGAAAGACATAAATTAAAAACTGTAAAAATAATCGTACTAAGCATTTATTTGTAAATCAATTTGACAAATTGTCTACCAGTATACGTGAACATTCGTCAGTGGAAAAGTAATTTTTCACAAATAACAAACATTCAGAGCAAATATCAAACCATAAAACTTTTACAGGTCAAGTAATTATATTACATGTCATTTTACACTTATTTTACACTAGTAAAATAAACATTGCTGTACAGTTTTATATTATAGTTAATCTAGAAAATCAATGAATTTTCAAATAAATATCGATAAAATTGTTTTTATAAAACTGGTCTAGTTTCTGGCACTTATAATTCAAAAACCTTTAGCTTTAAACATAATATTATGATACAACACCTGTTTTGAAAATAATTAAATCATGTACTGAAGTCATTAAATAAAAATTTGTATCACAACAAAAAACACTAATTTAATATGTACCTATAATGTACTCATCGCAATAATACGTTGTTGAAACGTTTACTGTTTCTGTTTATGTGATATATATATATAGATAATTTACAGAAATTCCAATTTCCACTTTTGGGTCAACTATTACTGACCGGGCACGAATTAATTTCCTCTATCCTTTTGATCGGAGGCATTATTGGTTAGTGGCACGCAATGGTACTTCAACCGTACTTGTGTTGTAAAACAATAAAAATAAATGAAAATTGAACTCATCCTAAGACAATACAATTTTCTTATAATATAAGTGAACAATCAGGAAATAAATGGAGAAAAGATGCAGACGAATTTTTACAGAAACGTTGCAGTCTTGTTGTTGTTGCATTTTTATCGTTTTTGTGACGAAAACCTTCACTTTTCTGTCGTGTTTTCTTTTTTTTGTTTTCTTGGACTGGATCATGTAATATGCGGAAACAAGACATGAAGTACGTCTGATTTAGACAAGAAGGAAATAAGAGATGATGCAGTTTGTATCTTGTTAAAAATGGATATTTGCATATGTATAAGAAAGTTGCATACATATATAAGATAAAAATCAGATGAAGATGAAAACCGTTTGAATTTTCTCATTTTTGGATCTCTAAATATCGCTTTTGAGTTTGACTCAAACAGGATTTTTGAAATCGTTAAAATATATCGATGATGTAATGAAATACATGAAGGACTAATCAATTAGGAAAACTTTCTAAAATTAGTTAAATTTCTTTCATCATCATAATTACTTCTCTATATTTTATTTCTTTTAATTCGAATAAAACTTAAGTTAATAAAAAATAACTTTTTCTTATAAAGAATAAAGCACAAATCAATAATAATAACAACAAATAATTGAAAATCACTTTGAATAATACAACAATTTAAATGTCATAAATACTGTTATTGCAAATACATTAAAAACAAGGTTTGCAATAAATTTTTATAAGCCATGTCCATAAAAACGGGCTGTAAAACCAATAAATTTCATCAGCAAATATAACATCACAACAAAATGATAAAAAATAAGCTTTCTAGAAACGAAGTAAATATTCGGAACGCGATGAAACACATAATAATGACAGGGTATTATTTCTACTTATGGGACTACATCTTGGCAATTTGTCCCCAAGGTATCATCCAGATTAAAAGTGATAGCCGTTAGGTGAATTGTAGGGTGCTTGACCGAACCTTAATTTAATCATTGTCTAAAGTCGTGAGTTTTCCAAGTAAGCGAGCGGTGAGAGCAATGAATTGTATCTAAAATACACGTGTACAACATGTATATATATCCAGTTTATATAGAAGGGGGTGAAAATGTATAGAAGACGAAAAAAACTCCGTTTGTTTTTACTATAAAACTCCTGCGCTTTGCCAATCTTTGTAAAGTCTTTGATAAAATCGAAAGAAATGTACTACAGAGAATATGTATATATACATAGGTACCTATATATATAGATAATTTTACCGTCCTTATTCTTTCAAAGTGAATTTTTTTTATCATCATGTGTACATAAAAATGCCTATATACATATATGTAAGCAGGATGCCATCAGCAAACTTATGCACACTTTTTCTTTTATAGAATGCCTTTTGAAAAAAATGTCATACAAACACTTTTCCTCTATTAATATCCGCCTGATGGAAAAAATTCTACAGAAGGTAATCCAGTGGGTTTATTTACATGATTTCTTTTATTTTACTAACATATTCTAAGCATGTATAGTGAAGGGAAAAAATGTATATAGTCTGTCATATTTCAATACAATTTGTTTATTTATGTGAGTTTCGGGGTGGTTTATTTATATCATGTTTCGAATTTAAAGCTTTCTTGTATACAATAACATGTGTTTATATAATATTTAGCATAAATACATACACAGAGAAAAGTGTTTATTTGAAATAAAGAAATTTTCTTTAAATTAAAGAAGCGGCTTCTTTAAATAGGTCCAATGAAATGTTTTCTTAAGTTTAGATTCGAATTTCTTTGGAATATTTTAAGAAATGTATCTTTGAATTAAAATACTGTTTTCTTGTATTTAATTTTGAAAACATCAAAATATATTTCTTTACATTAAATAAATATTTTTTATACAATATTGAATTATTTTGCTTTGATTCAAATAAAAATTTTGTTAAATTCTTATTACATTTCTTTAAGTAAAATAAATATTTTTTTAAATATTCACTTATATTCCTTTGATTCAAATAGGCATTTTGTTAAATGCTTACTTATAGATATTATTTAATATGGTTTAATTAGTCCGCAAAAAATTGGTCCAACTCATTTTTGACAGTTTGATCAGAATTAAAACTTTTTCCGTGGTTTTGAG
>SSSI01008520.1:63894-132182 GCA_004796505.1 Oryzaephilus surinamensis | reverse complement strand
TGTTGTCGCACAGAAAGTGCAGGTTAATTACATTCAACAAGAAAAATTGATTTGTTTACTTATTATAATCATGATGGGAATTTTGTCCTGTTAGTAAACATCCATAAACATTATTAAAACTTGTTAATTTTCTAAAATGTTGCATACATTAAACATTATTCAATAATTATAGCTTTTTATCAATACCAGTGTTAACTGTTAGTTTTAAAAATAACATTAGGAAATATTTTATTATAATTACAGTAATAAGTGTTTTGTATTTGCATATGTTGGATATTTTAATGAATTTATAAACAATTTTATTTTAACCATATATATACGTATGTATATGTCGCAGGCTTTTTGTGATTTCAGTCTTATTATAAATACGCACAAAATGTGTTTTATAATTTGTATAACAATTAAATGTCCTCCTTCTTTTATAATAGAAAATGTAAATTGTTTGTTTTGACAAAAAACTTATATACATACGTAATTTGTATCCTACTCTTAATGATGACTTTGATCTTGACTTTACAAAGAAAATATTGAAAAATCTATAAAAGAAGGAAGAAAAGTAGATAACTTAATGCGTAAAAGCCTAGGCGTATTATAATAAAACTGAAATTAGAATACGACTGCGACATATATAACGTTATTTTTTTTTAATACTACCATCACAATATAATATAATTTCTTTATCTATATGTACGTGTTAACAAATTGTGTAAGTCAGCTCATAAAAATAAAAATGTTTGCAAATAATTTACGAGTTATAAGCCACAGCACATTTTCCAACCATATGTATAAATGTACACAAAAACAACACACATTATATTAGTTTTGAATGAAAGTCTCTAACAAATCAATTAGTGACGGTTAATGTGCAATTGTTGTATTATTAATAGAATATAATTTTGGTTGATATTTTGTCAACTAAGCATAAGGGTGTGTCACAATAAACCCTCCCATGTAACAAAAACATAAATCACAATGTACAATAATGTACCCCATATATTTGTATATGTATGTGTACGATAGTATTAAAAGTATTGCACATACATACTGAAAACGCTGAAAATATGTTGGTTAAAGTTGAAAGTCGTGTCCGCATGTCTGTCGGAACATTTAGCACAATGTAATTGATATTTAGTATTATACTTTGCAAAAGAATACATTATGTAGAAAAAAATTGCGATTGTGTTTTGCTTTTTATTACACAATTGTTTTTTCTAATTGAATTATTTTATTCGTTTAAAACTTCGACTTTATTCTGAATGTTAACGTACGTTTGCGTTCAATAGATTTAGTAACAGTTTCAAATTTATTTTTTACATGATCTCTACGGAAAATAGTGAATATCACCACAGTCTAACCTAGTTTATAGATTGCGTAAGGTGTGATGATATGGTCTTATCATCACACCTTACATAATTTATAAGTTACTACTACTACTTACTATGGTGATGTTCACTATTTTTCGTAGGGGATCATGTAGGGTCGTGTAAAAATAGTGTTCATAGCTCAGTAGAAAGTCGGTAGAAAATGTGAATTGGGGAACTCGAGTTGTTATGAAAATAACTATATTAAATTGACACAATTTTGAAAAAACTAGGTAAAACTGTTTTTTTAATTTGTGGGAAAACGCGGTAAAGTTTCTGTTACAACATCAAAGAAAATTGATTTCTAAAACACATACATACTTATATAATATTGTCAAAGTCCATAAAACTTGAAATTTGTTATATCTACGACTGATACGCTAAATCTGTAATAAGCTGCATTATAGTAAGTAAAAACCATTTAACGTCTCTAATCTGTAAAGCTACTTTTCTTAGTAAATTAACTTTTACATTAATATTTACAGACTGTGATGCAGAATAGCCATCAATAATAGAAATAAACTAAAAATGTTATTCATATATGGAAAAACTACATATATGTTATATAAAAAAAGCGAGATGTACTCCATTTAAATTGTTATGTTAATATGGACAGGTTGACTCAAAGCCGCCGTTCCATTCTGTCTCTCTCGTAAATATTTGTTTATGATGTGGAACAAATCATATTTTAAATGACGATATATAATATTATGTACCACTAATTTACATAATTATTGAAATCGTTTTACTACTGTAAAGATCCAATTTTTCGTCGGTTTTAGATAATTGAATTTTGAAACAAAAAAAAAACTCTCCAGCATATTCCGAAATAGCGTTTGAACTAAATATTAACTTTAAGTATTTTTTTAATCAATTTGATTCAGCGTACATGGGTTACAATTAAAAATTTAATACACACACACGCAGCATACAACATAATTTAAAATATATGTTTAACTGAACACATATTAGCGTAATTAACTTAAATGTGAATTAAAAAGAAAATGACGCTAAACACGCACAACATTGTATTAAAAACAAACCTGATAAAGGAAAAAAACGGCTTCTGAACACAATATATGTAGATGATATTTTATAATACATATATGTATATACAGCAGCAAAATTTATAATATACATAATGCATTTTACCGGTTTGTTAGAACGGATGTTCTTAAAGGGATTTATCATAATCATATACCATTTGACTTTATAAACATACACTACTTTCTTTATAATTTTATAATTAATCACGCTTTACTTACATTTATACATGGATATCACCAACTATAATATTATAGTTTACATTCACATATAATGGCTATAAAGATTCTAAAACTTAATACTAAATGAAAATTATCAGAATAACTATTATGATGGAGGACACAATTTGAAATTTCATGTATTATTTAAAGGAAAGAACCTATTATGATTAATAATTATTTGTTTTTATCCATAATCTATTAATGAAACCGTTTTAATATAGGAAATCGACTATAATTTGTTTTTGTTTTGTAAAACTGTTGTTTGATTGCAACAGTTTCATTTTTATTGTATTAACACCTGTTTGGCTTTTAAAATAATATACCTTTAGTTGGTTTTTATTAAAAAATCTTCTTTCCTGTAAATAAATCGATTATACAAGAAATTGATAAACATTTGTATTATAATAAAACGCACAATATGACCATATATTGGTTGGAAAAACAAAAATTCTTTCGGTCTCATGTCAATCAAAACTGAAGACAGGTATAAAAGAAAGCGAAAAAAATATTTATGAAGTTTTGTAATGGTGTGGCATTTATTTATAATATTCTTTTACCTGTTCCGCTAATAGCGTGAAACGGCTTTTGTTAAAATTGTTATATAGTCAGTTAACCAAACACCATCATAAATATATATTATCCATATAGGCATTATAATACGTTCATCTGACAAAAATTAAAAAGGCCGAACCGAACAAATCTATATATATATATATTACAAATATTTGTTCATTTCTATTAAACTTGCTCGAACAATCAGAAATAAACAAATTTGATGTTGATAATCCTTTTATACGTTCTTTTTTTCGAGATTGTATCAGGTCGATTACTTTTTTGGACCACTGTTTTCGGTGTTAGTGCCTGAATGTCTGCCTCGTCTCGAAACTACACAAGATTATTATACCTGCTTTAATTTGAATGGTGTTACTTCTTTCATCTGTTCAAGACTTTATATCATCTATTATTAAAACTATTACGTTTTTGTGTTATACAAATCATATGGAATGTAACATGACATAAAAAGGGCACTAATTCATTATATTTTTATAGAGGAAAAGTCAGTATTATACAATTATGTTTATCAATTTTAATTGAATATAAAACTCGTTCCGAATGATGATATGATATTATTTTAAATTGTTGGATTAAATAATCGTTTAAAGAATAGTTTTTCTAATTGTAGGGGTTGTTTTAAAATCTGTTAGATATTCATAAGGGCTTATATTGTTATTATACGGATCGCGTGACTGTTTTATATTCCGTTTGTGTAAAATATTCCTATTTCTTTCTTTAAACAAGAATATAAAGTAATTATTTTATACAAACAGTACAATACCTACCTATAAAGCCTTACATGATCAATGGATATTAAGGTTTTAAAAATATACAAATTGAACTAAATCACGTACTACCATTTATTTGTTTAAATTCTTTTTGCACTTGAAAAATAATGGGAAGTAATTTGTAAATATTTGATGATGAAATAAAAGATGATCTATTTTGTATATATTTTTTTTGTTTATTTTATTTAAATAATATAATAATATAATGCTATATATTTTTTTCGTATATGTATATGTTGAACCTACAATAAATTGATATAATTTATTTATTTAGTAATTAACACATGCAACATGCGGCCATATATAAATACAGTAGTAACTGATTTTCTATAATATTTACACAATTTTTTCTTTCTATAACAATTTCATTCCACAAGATACATTTACAAGAAATAAATAAGTATTAGAATAATTATAAATACGTTTTTTTTTAAGTACAGAAATGGTATTAATGAACAGTCACTAACAACAATTTATCAATGTTTTCAAGCAAATGAAAATTTTTTCTTTAAATATCAGAAAATGGCTTCATTTATAACAACAATAATTTCAAATCATTTTCTTCAGTCTCTTTCATAAATAACGTTATATTAGATTGTGGATAGAACAATTTCTAAAAAATAAATGAAAGAGATTGATAAGAACATTTTACTTATATAGAATTGAGAAAATCATGTTATAAATTTCTACTTTCTTTCAGCTTACATCTAATATAAAAATTATTATCACATTAATATATTTCTCATAAACATATTTCATTTATAGTTTGAATTTAAAATACAAAAAAGAGATTTTAAAATAATATCACTATTTACAAGAAAAATTTTTATATATTCAGGAACTATACCATTATTTTTATATACATACAAAAATTGTTTCGTATACTTATATATATGTACATTTCGTGTATTTGAGTTCTTTTTTTGTTATAAAATTATTATACAGAGCTTATAATATTATAGATAGTAGACTTAATATTTTATTCTTGAGTATATATGAAAGCAACACAAGAACGTTGAAAAAAAAGAAGTTTTTAGTCGGAACGTTTGGAAGAAACAAACACCCTAATTTTAGAATGATTAAGTTAAGGTTAAAAAATAATATTCTAACGTGTTGTAAATTATATAGACGGGCCCAATGTAATTTGTAATTCCGTGTAATATTCTTTACCGACAAACTATTAATTTTGAGATTATCTTCAGTTTGTTGCCAGGACAAAAAAATAGTTTACAGTTCACCATTTATAAATTTATAATTAGTGTATATAAATATTTGTTTTTAGCTGTACGCAACTTAATTTGTTTATTTACAAATCGAAACAACAGACACATTTACTAGAAATTGCATTAGAAGCTCAATTTACAACATATTAGTGAGCTTTTTTCGAAACAATACTTAAACAGTGTTCTAATTTTAAGTCATTACTTTTTAATTATTATTCTTAACGTTATCATAGAACACTTATCTGGGCTTCTACATAATACTAGTAATTTTGTATCATAATATTTGTCTGATAAGAGAAATTACCATGAAGGATTTTTTCCATTTAAATAACTAGGTAGGTGTATAAACACTCTACTTACACGGATCATATATAGAAAAACCAAATCAAATTGACGGAAATTAAGGATTTCTATCTTCCATCAATTTTTCATACGAAATTTGACCGAAAATGTATGATTAAATTTGTTAGTTTCTTCCAAAGCCAACATTGAACAGTTATTTAATATACTCTACTTACAAGTCAATTTCACTTACAAGTCAATTCATCACATAAAATGTAAAGCTATAATTGCGATACTCTAAACAGTTCTTCGCTAGGCGCTAATCCATAGTTGTCGTAATGTGTTGACGTTGATTGCATTAAAGCAACGGGTGATGTGAATGCCGCCAAATCGTAGCAGGACGTCGACAACATCCAGGGATGCACGTGCGTCGGTATTAGATGTGTAGCACTTGTCGCATTAACTGGCGTCGGTTTGTCAGGCGATATGAGACTTTCAATTGTGAATGACCGTTTCGGCCTTATGCATGTAACCGCCGCCGTTTCCGTACTATTATTACACTTAACTGACGAATTATTCGTCGTGGTGGACGCTTCGATGGCGTTATTATGTTGGGCAGCTAAATGGGCGGCAGCCGGATTCACCACTTCAATATTACTCGCTGGTGGTGTGAAAAACAAGCGATTTATGTTCGTCAATGCGGCTAGTTCGTTTTCTAGTATTTCTTTGTCACTTTTTAACAATTTGAAGCGCTTTCGCCGTCGCAACAAACTACCGTTTACGAACATATCGAATGCGGCCGGATGCAGGGCCCAATATGCACCTTTTCCCGGCCTGTCCGGCTGTCTGGGTATTTTGATGAAACAGTCATTGAACGACAAATTGTGTCGCAGCGAATTCTGCCATCGTTGCGTGTTTTTTCGGTAATACGGAAAACGGTCGGTGATGAATTTGTAAATTTCCGACAATGGTAACATTTTCTCGGGTGAATTCCATATGGCCATAGCGGTCAACGATATATACGAGTACGGTGGTTTTTGGTCACCATAAGAGTCTCTTGATGGACGAGGCATTTTAGAAAAACGATTTTTTTTGTATTAGAAAAACACACTTTTGTTGTTACGATAATAATGAACTCGCTTTTGTATGTTAAACACAGCAAAATAAATAATCGAGCACCCTAAACTAACATATACTCGAAACGTTACAAGTGGATTTTCAGAACTGGTAGACTATAGCTATGCTTGTAAAACATTAAGCTGCCCTGCTGCGGCCTGAAAGCTCTGGGTTGTACGCCCAGCAACAGACCCATTGGTTGTTGGAGAACAATGGCAATAAAAGCCCGCCTTCAGAATATCGCTGAATTAGTAGTTATCCATTTCTGAAAGTTAAACTGAAGCCAATTGGTTTGCATAGAAATCGTTTAGTTGTACTGAAAGTCCACCAATCGACTGTTGGTTGTGGCTTGCTATAGTAATAAATTGCTTTATTTGAGAAAGATTCATTTAATATGGCTGAGGTAGTTAAACAAAATTTATGTTATCATTTAAAGCGGCTCGTTTAATAAACTACATTTAGCGATACATATATATATTTTCAGTAAATACGTTTCTCTGTATAAATGATGATGGTACTTTGTTGAATTTTATGCTGTATTCAGAATTTAGCTGCCACAACTATTAATTTATTTCATAAACAAATGGTAACTTTTTGAAATATTAGAATAAATAATCTTGACCGTTCGTTTTTTTTCTAAATACCTAGATATAAATTTTGCACAACATTTCATTCATAAGTAATATTTTGAGTAGAATTTATTTGAGAGCTTTCTCGTCGTTTTTCAGTTTTTGTTCATTTCTTTTTTGTCATGTTAATCTATTCCATTTTTGTTACAACTAATAGAAATAAATTGAATAATGTAAATACCTAATTAAAACTTCTTTTTAAATACAAGCTTTTGTGCAAAACGTAAAAGTCTGAAACATTGCAGTTTTCTATTATTGAGACTAATGATTAAATGCTTCTTTGTAAATAATTATGTAGAAAATTAAGTATCTAAATAGTTAAATATTTGATTTTGAACGCTGTTTTAATTACTGAAATATGACTGAAAAATGTAGGAGTTTTTAGCTTTTCGATTATTTAACACAATAATAATATAGACCACAGAACAAAAATAACATAATTTCATAATGGGGCGGATAGTTTATAATTTAATTAAAAATATAACATGAATTCGATTAATTATTATATGTAATGGTTAAAATTAGTAGGTACCTAAGCTTAAACTCAAAACTATAGAGAAATAGATAATTGTTTGAATTAAGGTGCTAAAAACCAACAATAGTATGCTGAAATCGGTTTTTTAATTTTTATTACTTAAAATATACAGTAATCTTTTTTATATAAACAAATACAAATAAACCTATCGTATTTTTCTGATAACTCGAGTTAGTTCCACTATAGATATTATTAAAAAAAAAAAAATTGCTAGAAAATTTCCTAAATCAAAGTTGTCCTGTTTGTCCTTACATTATTTATTTCATATTTTGTTATTTAGTTAATCTGCAAGTGAACATGTTTAGTGTTTAGTGGACGCATATTCTCTGTATAAACTAACACTTTTGTTTTTAATACATTGTATTACTTTTTTAAATCAATGATATAAATGATATCAATGATATCAATGACTCGTATCAATTATCATTGATCAAAACCTATAGATTTAAAGTAAGTAAGTATTAGTTTAAATAAATTTATTTAAATAACATCAAAATATCCCGAGAATACTGTTTAATATAAAACGTATTATATTATAATTTTAAATTTTCAAAAAAACTGGCCCTCCCTAATTTTAAAATTAATATACATATAAGTGGTTATATTTAAAAAAACATCTGCCTATGCAGTATTTTATGTATACTAAGTAGATACACATTTAAAAATACTTTTAAAAACCCTAATAAAAATTAAACTTGCAAATCTACGAGCCTTAAGATATAATAACTAATTGTCCCTAAATAATCGTTTTATTGAATTTTATTGTATTGAAAAGTGTCATATTCCCCAGAGAAAATTCTACTGTTCAAATTGTATTCGTCTTTTGTTATTTTTAGATAAGTGCTTTTAAAAATGTAATACATATTCCTTCGTGATAATTTCAATTATAAATGGAACATTTTACTCTTAAACTTTAAAACTTTAATAAATGGTGATTGGTAAATAATAAAAATATCTGTCATTTATGCACACTTTGAAATATAACTGATTTTTATAGACCAATTTAAAAAAGTTTGATTATATGGGTTTCAGAAAGAACACAGTACCTATTATTATAATGCTTTAAGCTAATAAATATAAAATCCAATTCAAAATTTAAATTAACTTTGAGTAATATCTGAAAATAATATATCACATACATTAATCATAATTCTGTTCTGCAAAGAAAGATTAGCAAAAATAATCATCAGTTGCAATATGCATCTATATTATTATAAGTACAAGAAAGAAATAAATAAAGTGAAAGTTAATATTATCGGTAATTATTGTTATTGTATATTGCTATTTGACATACAACACGCGTTCTAATAGTCATCAACTTCAGTAAATAGTTTCTAACAATGGTATATCTAAGAGAATGTTTATTTTTATTTGTAGTATATAATTAGATTTGCATTCATCATGAATTAAAGTGCAAAAGTTCAATTCGATATTTCACTAATCAACATAAAAACATCTTTGATCAACATTTTTCTTTGAAAATTAACAACTAAATTATACACTGAATATTTTCTGAAATTTTCGAAATCGTCTTTTAGTTTACCAATTTTAATACCTATAGGTATTAATGTAGATAATAAAATAAATGCGTATACGAAAACTACTAATTAACATATACATTTTTTGAATATTGAAGAAATCGTAATTAATTTGTTTTAATTAAATTATTTAAACATTTAATACGAGATTTGTAAATTCAGAATTTTAAACATCTTTTTAAAATCCAGCTTTTTCTATTGAAAGCTCTCAATTTTATGCAACCAACAACATTTTTTCAGTAACATTTGTCTTGTAATTCTGCAGAAAAGAGATTGTAGGATTCTTCATCGAAGTAAGCCTTTAAATTCTTGGTTGCAGACATTTACACGTACAAGAACTTTTAAATTTTAAAATTCAAACAATATAGTTTTTTAAAATACGTTTAGCTGCATATATTTAACGTTAAAATTATTGCTTGCAGCTTTTAATTTTTCATTTGGAACAGAAACACTTGAGAAATTTGAACTAATTTTTATTTATTACAAATAAACAACTATATTATAAACAATTAAACATGTTGCACATTGAATTTTACGTACTTAATTTGCTGGTTAACATTTTAGTTAAAAATCTATTATTAAAATGTAAAAAAGGTGTAAAGCTCTTTGTAAATCATTATTTAGTTAATTAATATAACTAAGTCCTAATGAGATAAATTAATGTGTTTTAATTAGGAAAAGTTTTACAACTAACAAATATTTCCTAAACATTTAAAACTTTACACTTTCTTTACAAATTTTATTAAATTATCTAGAAGAACTTGGTTCCCGAACTAGAATTTATGATAATATATAGTTCATAAACTGTAATTCACGGAACCAATTGTGAAAATCCCATGGCACCTTAAATTACTTTGTGAATTATTTAAATATTTCTTTAATAATTAATTTAATCAATAAATTAATATTATAAATACAAACAATAACAATACGAAATACTAAAATCATTGGTTAATGGATGAAGAAATTATATAAATTTTAAATATACCTAATTAAATATAAAAGCAATACACATGTATTAAGTGAAATTTTTATAATTACAATAAATTGAATCGTAACATAAATAACTAATATTAATCACAGTACAAATTAGTGGAAGTGGATTAATTATAATTTTTATTATGGCAATAAAGACTGGTTTATTCAACATTACTGGAAAAATAAATTAAAAACTTAAACTAAAAGACCAGTACTTAACTTTATCGATTGATTTGATCTTATATACATATTATATATTCGCTATACGTGGTGCATATACATATAAATATATTTAAAAAAATCATCTTATATATCGTATCGAAGTGTAACCAACCCACGACCATCATTTTAAAATACAGTTTGTAATTAAAATACTTTTCACCCTTTGTTTTTATTCATATGGCGGCCTTGGATCGTAAGGCGTTGCCCGAAAGCCCACATATCGATTATTTTTTCTATGTTGAAAACCAGTTCCGGGGGCAGCATTATAATATATCACTCTTCGTATGCCGAATGGATCAATGTAGCCAAAACTGCCCGATTTCTTGTCACCGGGAAGTTGTTGTTCTTCGTGGTACGCTCTCGGTATGTAGTACCGGAAGCCATCGTTGGTGACGGCCACACCATCGTACTGCTCATACTGCCCATCGTACACATTATTTTGGCGGCCCGTGTACGTTTGGCCCCGTCTATCGATCGGATATGTGGGCCCATTACGGAACACATACTGGTTGTCCAGTTGGCTCACATACGGATTAAAATCAACGGTATTTTGGTTAATTACAGGTGCCTGTTGTTGTAGGCTTAAACTGTTATAAATATCTGACGCTGGGGGCAGGTATGTGGGTGGCGGTGATGGCAAATATTCGAGTGTGGGTCGTTGTGTTGTCGTTGAATAGTAACTGGCATTTGGTGCAATTAGCAACAATGAGGGGTTGGACACGGTACTACCCAAAATCGAGGCAGGAGTGGTGGTTGATGCAACGTCAATATAATTGCTAATTGTGGAACTGAACAATGGTGGCGACACCGTACTGGATGGAATGGAATTTGGTGATATCTCGACAAATGGTGTTGGTGTGATTGACTTTATTGGTGCTATTGTAGTACTTGGTAAATATGCATTGGTCGGTACAGGAACTATTGGACGACTGTTTGTCTTAACTAGAGTACCAGCTTGTGCTGGGTATTTTTTGACTGATTTAACCGCTTCACCAACGGGCACATTTCTGCCAACGTACACGTTTTTCGTTTTCAAAATTCGATAGCCGGCATTGTCGGCCACATAGTCTCGTTGTCGCAAAATGCCGTTGTCGTCTATCCAGGCGTACGTCCCCACAACGGTACCATCTTCTAAGCGTTTCTCTTTTCGATATTGGCCGCTTAACGTTTGGTAGCGGAAATATCGTTCGGGGCCTTCATCGGTTTGTATGTGATATTGGTTGCTTGTGGGGTCGTTCCAAGCGTTTGTCGTCGTTGATAGAAAGACCACCTGAAAATTTAGTAATTATATTTCGTAACTTGGCTATATTAAGAGGATTCAAGGAAAAATTTATGAATAGTAATTTAAATTCGTTTGGTGACGATATGAGTAATTGTTTAGTTAAATATTTCGACTAATTTGCATTTAGTTGTGACTATACGTACGTAATATGATATTACGTTTTATTATATAAATAAATAGTTTATTTTGCATTATGTGGAATGTGAAATAAATCCCACATCATCGGTTAAAAGGCTTAGTTCATATATTGAATAGAGTGTTACCTATTCGTTTTATGTTTCATGTATGTGGGTATTTGTAAATAAAAATCCGTTTTATTGATACCAATAAAATAAATCTTTTTACACAAGGTAATGTCGGTATTATGTAAAAAAATTATTATTGGGTTTGTGGCCTGATCCACTGTGGGGTCTCCATATATTTTTAATTGTTTATGTATGGAAATTTATTATTTAGAATACTGCGGTGTTACTGGCATAAAAAACTTTTATATACTAGTCTATTTTAACTTTAAAAATAAAACAGATTATTTTGAAGAAAGAAATTTAATTTAGTTTCCTATAATTTAATCAGGCTCTTAATTTAAAACAGTTGATGATAAACTTTTACTTGATTCAAAATATATCAAGCAGATGCTCGAGAAAATATATAATTAAAACATCATTACATTTTATTAAGCATCAATTTTCTATGCTTTCTGACTCAGTATTACATTGTTTACATAATAAACAAAATGCAAGGTCGCACGTTCGAAAATTATTATTTATGTGACACTAATTAAAATGGAATAATGTATTTATTATTCATATAAGTTCTTAACAAATGTAATAAGAATTATATGTTAGGAATTGAAGAAGCTTTATATTAAATTTTATTTAAAATATGATGTATAATTAAAAAATTTTGTTGAACTAATAAACTATA
The DNA here is from genome assembly GCA_004796505.1 of Oryzaephilus surinamensis. NCBI lineage: Eukaryota > Metazoa > Arthropoda > Insecta > Coleoptera > Silvanidae > Oryzaephilus > Oryzaephilus surinamensis. The sequence continues at coordinate 119,484 of SSSI01008520.1, read as the reverse complement.
AATTTAATTGCATTGAAAGCTTCTCAAATAAAAGTGAGAAACCGACAACTTAGCAATTAAATTAACAAATTTCTTTTCTGTTAATTATAAATACAATAATTAAGGAAAACCGATGGCCAACCTCTTGCACAAAAGTTTTTATTATTAATATTTATTATCTTAATTTTAATTAATTCAGATCTGAAACTTTCACATCGATTATGTTTTCTGTAAAATATTAATTTATAAACTTCATCACCTTCATATATAGTTAAATGCCATTAAAATACATGTTTTTATAATTTTTTTATATCTGATTGATAACAATTCACTAAACTTTAGGCCAATTATGTAATTCGCTTTGAACAAACTAATAAATTTCTTATGATCTTGAACTAATTCAGAGGATGTTGTTCATGACCATGACTTTATTTAAATTATAATATAGGTGTAATAAGTAAAAGTTTAAATATAATATGTATATGTTTTATTGGAAAATCAGATCCGTTTCAAAAATTTTGGCAAGGATAATACAGTTTTTTCAAATAAATATTTACTTTTTTAAATGTTTTAACACAATTATACTTAAACTGAACTTTTATTCAATGCAAACTACTGACGAAGAATTACGCAATGGAAGTTTATTAAAAAAATTACTTTAAAGATCTATAGCAATGTCAGTTCTGTCTATTATCCTATTAAAAATTGCTGCAATTTGTATTTTTCTTACTCGTAATCATAATTGTCATGATCTTATGATGAACACGTGCATAACTTTTTTATATTTCCGTTTACTTTTAGCATTAGACGTCTTTTACGCCTATTATCGTCTTACAGGCTTAAATAATTTGTTCAACATGACAATCAAATTTTTTTAAACATTGTTACATGCTTGTACACAAAGAATAAAATTTGTTTCGTTTCATATGTTTCCAATAATGGCTAAGGAAATAAACTCTATTAAATGTAAATCAATATTACGTAATGCATAATTCCAATTGGAATAGTTAACATAGGTATTTACATAAGTATTGTGCTTTTTTAACCTTTATTGCACATAATATTAAGCTTCCTTTGAACATTTTAAGAGATTTACATGTATTTTTGTGTAAATTGGTATAAAGTGACATTTTTATTATAAACTAATACACTTTCACCATCATTCAATAACAATTCGTATACACCGTATGTTTCTTATTACACATATATGAAGTAAAAGTTTTTAAGTCCATTTTTAAAATTGATGAAAAACTTCCAACAACTTTCCTTACAAGGGAGCAGAATTTTACGTTAAGGTTAATAACAATTAAGACGATTTCTATATCACTGTCAACCGGTTACTGCATGTAATATACGATTATTAATAAAAAATAATTTCCTATATAAATATTGCCATGTGTTCTGTTTTTTATACAATTTACCACATAAATGCATTACAGTAATGTAAATGTTTGATAAATTGATCCACTTAACACGATATCTTTAAAAACGTGCTAGAAATATTTCTGTTACATAAACAAAGTAAGAGCACTTTTTATAATTCTTAAAAATAGAGTAACCTACTTTCAGTTACATCATTACTATCGAATATATATATCTAACAATAGGTAATTTGTTTCTGTTTTTAATAGTGCGAGTGAAAGAAATTCCTTCACATTCATTACTCATAAATTCACGACGTATAAAAAGATATATTATTTCGCTGTTGTTTATAAGGATTTTTTTGTTTAATATAAATATATAATTATCTATCGAATGTGTTGAAAACGTAAATTGTAATATTTACTCTTGAACTTTCAAATATATAATACATATGTATAATAACTAATAAGAATTAAGAATACAAAATAAGATTTTTTATATTGTAAACTAATTTTTAATAAGAGAAATTATAACAATTTCACATGCAGGGACACTTTTTGTCGAAAATATAGTTAAAAAACTTAAAACTAATTAAAATTATAAATTTCCTTTAGGAAAATCAACGGGTTTGCCGTCTGACGCATCGTTGGAGTCTCTCAACATTTTATCGAATAATTCTTAGATGGAAAGTTAGAAATTAATGAAACTTGGAAAATAACTGCATTTGAATAAATACTATTGTTTAGAGACATAAAACACTCAATAGGTCTTAAGGGCACGTCGCGGTGCCTAATAAAGTAGATACGTACGTAGTTCTGGTTTGTCGCTTCACGTGGCGTTGATGTCTCCGCAGTTTTTCTTGAATAATTAAAAAACGAGTAAACGAAAATTAATGAAACTTAAAATATAATTAGACTACTAAGAATAACATGTTTCTAAATGCAAATTTTTGGAATAGTTTGTAAATTGGCGCAGTGGCGCCTAATAATGTAGATTCAAGTTTATATCAATTTAATACAAAGTATCAAACAAAATATTAAAGTTTTTTGAAATAATTTACTTAATTTCACAAATATGAACTGCTCCATGTTCCATATTTCGACTATTATTTTGTTTGTCACGTTTTCTAAACAGTAATTAGAAAAAATAATCTAACAATGGTATCAAACATGCTTGTCAGGAGAAATAATTTGAATTCATACAGTGTAAACTTCTATAACATATCAGTAAATTTTAATAAACTGGTCTATATGGAAAAAATACAAACTGTATCGAATACTAAAGCACACGATTCTACTTTTACCACATGATATGGTACACACCTAACATATAGCAGCTATATAGACTATATTTCATTAACTGACATAAATTTACTTTCAATTGAATAACAAAAAAAATTGCAACTTAAACGGATTTTAGTTGAATGAAATTGTCTAACTTCCTATTTGTGTGTTATAACAATATTATTCTGAACTTCCACTGGCAGTAACAGTAATATATATATAGGAAAATAGGAAAAGTAAATAAATTATCTTGCTAATAATATCGTAGTAGGCATGTTAATTATACTCATTAGACATATATATTGTAGTTTCCTAAAGCATAATTAGCTACTAAATGATTTAAGACATTTCTTCTTAACGTATAATTATTGTTTACTTTTACTTTTGTCATTTTAATAACTATAAATTGAATTTTATAAATAACTCAAATAAATCAAATTTTGAGATCCCATTTTCGGTGGCCGCTAACAAAATTTCGATAACAATCAATAACAATATAGACTTGTTTTCACCAGCAGTTCTAGTTTTAATGTGATTCTATTAAACTTAACCTAGATCACATTCAAGAGTAAGTCACGCATGCAATTATGTACTTATATGCGGTATATAAAATGTATACGAAAACCATTCGGAATAACAAATTAACTTGGCAATTTATTCGTAATAGCGTTGTATAACTAGTAAAATAATTGATCTGCAAATATATTGTACATTTTCGTTTTTTTCTTTTGATTTGTAATGAAGCAATTTTCAACTTGATTCTTGATATATCAATCGTATTTGTCTTAAATGTCAGTAAGTGTAATTTAGACTGCCGATTAAAATAAGAACATTTTAAATTAAATGTCGAATGTTTCACCATTTAAGGCAATGACTACTGAATGATGTAGTCCACAAAAACCGGAACTAGGTTGGACATTACCTTATCGATTAGATATCAAAGTATTGTACTACAAAAAAAGTACGTGCTGACAACCTCTTGACATGAATCATCGCGCAACAACCCGCTGTTGTTGTTGTTATTATTAGCGAAAATTTGTACTGAAAAAGTAAAAGTTTTTTGCTTCTCACGATTAATCTTATCTGTGTTTGAGATCATTTTTACGTTTAAATCCTTTGTCAGGATTTTCATTTTAGGAAGTACTTATTAAAATTCTTATTACGCACTCGTGGTATATCAATTATGAAAATTGTGATCCCATTTTTTTTGTCTGTTTAGGCAAATTTCACTCATTTCCTGTTCATTTGAATATCAAAGTTTTGTTAATTTTGTTATTCAGTTAGTTCATATAATATACTTTCACTAAAACTTCTCGTATTAAGATTTTTTTAGCAGTCGTTTATTTAATATAACAATTATTACGTGTAAATGTCATGAACACTTATTCAATAAAGAATTTGTATTGAATATAATAAATTATACAAATTTCGTTTCAACTATTTATAGTAGATGATTTAATACTTGAACTTTATTGATAACATTGGATTTTTTATATTTCCGAAAATTAAAAGTTGTACACAACAGAGTGGATTGTTTTTTTAAAATGTTTAGAAAAATATTTAAAAAATTTGGGTACTAACCAAAATGACCAGGTGGTACACGAACATTTTTGCCGCACTTTCCATTCAAAACTGACACAGTTGTTACTGTGTACTGCACTAGTAGATTTCACACGACCACACTGACCAGTCTTTCGTTTTTCTTGCAAATCCGGGCATTCTGGTGACTCTGGGTGGTGTGGGCGTGCCGCCCCGCCGCAAGAAGTCAGAGGTCGTTAAATGCAAGGCTTTTAACTATATTATTTTCAAATACACTTATACTATTAATTGTAATCTACTTACAACTTCTATTGTTTTTCGCAACTCTAAAGGAAAATTGTGAGAAATAAATTATAATTATCTTTGGAATTTTAATTCACATGTTTTATTGTTATTTAATTTATTTTGCGAGATTTTAGTAATTGAAAAATACTATAAACTGGGATGTTTACAAATTTGTTTATTTATTTTTTAAATTTACACACACGTATTAGATTCGATCTAATAATAAATAGTTTTCATAATATATGAGTTGGTGGTACAATTATTTTTTTTTCTAATATGTTTACATCATATGCAAATAATGACACCCAACATTTAACCTCGATTCTAGTTAACAACATTGTGTACTATTACGTATACAACAATTTATAAAACCTTGTTTCTTTTGTACACATACACGACCTCTGACTCGATGTCTCAAGTCGCACGACGACAATTTTCTTATCAACTCTTGTATGAATTTTAAGTATTTGAATTAAACATTGTTTTCGCTGTATGTGCAGTCTTTGAAGATTATTTCAATACTGTTTGAATCCTTTCACGTATTCATTGAAACTCTTGTTCTTACACCACTTTCATTGTCCTTAAAATCTGATGCACAAAACAACAAATTGATTTTATGATTACAGAGTGTGGTCGATCGAAAAAATGTTTTATTCATCCGAAGAAACATTGTCAAGTTCAACATTACCAAATCGTACAATATAAGTGCGTGTGCAGCAATTATTTACATCTACAATTTAAATTTAATATTTGTTTATCATATGTTCCTGTTATTGTTTTAAGAATGATGCATTTTATTATTAAAACGTTGACAATTCGAAAAATTTTCTTATAACGGAATTCCCATTTTTGGTTTCGATCGAAAGACGACTAGCCCGTGAGTTGGCTTTTATTTATAAATTTTACTTAAACGAATTACACCCAAATTGTTTCATGAAGAGTCAGCGGTAATTGTTGTATTATTGGTAAAAACAAATTACATAATTTTATTTATATAGTACCATAAGTTTTCATAAAAAACATACGTATTTAGTTTTTTCCTTATATAATACTCCTTACCTACATGCTTCAATAAAAAATTAAAATTCGCAACTGTTGCTAAAATATAAACAGAAACATGGTTTATTGACAATAATCGTACAAAGAAATTAATTCCCACTTTATAATTGATTGGATCTGTTTTATTTTCTTATGCCCACATGTTTAACCTTGATCAGATTGTGGTCAACAACCATCCTTTATGTGTAACACAAAATATAATGCCGTTTTGTTGCTTTTTGCACACAGCACTCCTTATATGTCGTCTTGTAAAAGGCGTCTGGACGCCCACACATTGTGACGCCATCCTTTTCAAAATCAAAAAAAAATTAACTATATACTCGTAATACGCTGTAATATTAAAGTGTGCAACTTCCTTGACGTGAATTATTTCGTTAATAGACAGAATTTTTTATGAAAATTTAATTACGAAATCATAATCTGGTTATTTAATTTAATTAAATTTATTATGTAGGTAAATGATTTTAAATGTGGCATGATATTAAAAATGTTCAAAGAAAACAAATACAAGTATATATACGGCACACCTTTACAATGTAGGTAATAAAGTTAGAATTTTTTTGTTAGTAATCTTTGAACTTGTGTCGACAGAAGCATTACTATACGATATTTGTGAAGACGAGAATATTTTTTGCTAGTCCAACGTACTACCAAATAAAAAAAAATCAATGCTAGAAATTCTACACAGAAAACGGGTAACACACATTTAAAATGTACATGCTCGTATATTTAATAAATAATATTTATGTAGTATTTAATTACTTAGTATAATTTATTATTGGTGGTAAGGACATTGAAGAGTCGTATAACGAAACTTTGATACTTAATTAAAAAACTTTTATGCGTGTAAATGTAGTTAAAAGTGATACAACTTCCTTTAAATCTTCTCTTCATACTTAATTAAATTAGAAGTTAAAAGTTAGCAACGTTTATTATAATTTTTTTTTCGTAAGTATATTGTATTGTTTTGTCAGTTAAAATTTTATCTTGTAAGTTCCCTTTTTATGAATTGTAATTCTATGGTAATTTATTCCGGTTATTACACTTTCTATGATTTCCTACTTTTTTATGACTATTTATATTAAAATAATAATTTGGAAATTATATAATTGAATACGGAACACGTTTAGGTGTTAATTCACATGAATTATAAATTTGGGACATGGTTTTTTAAACGCTACTATGTTGTTTTCATTTAGTATTCATACATGCCTTGAATAGTGAAAAATAATAATTTGTTTTATATCTCTTTTTATTTTTATTGTTATACCTACGAGTATTGTGCGAAATTAAAATGAGAAACATGCGTAATCTTCTGTTTTATTATTGTTTTGTGTAAATATCTTAAAATTATAAGGAACTTTTAAATATTTACAGCCATCTTTTAACAGCTTGCAACAATATTTGTTAAACCAAGTAGAACTCTATACAAAACAATTCAATATAAGGAAAAATTTTTCGAAACATCATCGATTTAAATTTTTTTTATTTAAATATCGATATTAACAATACTCCTATAACTACTTTCTAACATAAAAATAATTACTTAATTTACTGGATACCAAACGAATTCGAAACTCTTGAGTCCAAACGTTTTTTCACTGCCTTCTTTGGGTGTTTCATCAGAATCCAAACCAAGTCGTATAAATTTGAATTTTGGTCTATAGCCATTTTCATCCGCCACATAAGTAACTACTCGACTAACACCATCTCGTCCATTAACGAAATAACCGCCAACTTTAGCACCGTTCTTTAATCCTTTTTCATAATGTCCATGGAAGCTGACAGTGTAGTGGAATTTGTAGAGTAAATCCTTTATATCGCCCTCATCAATGCCTTCCGGTAATCCATCGACCATACCTAGAAATATTTGTCGTGAATTTTGCTTAAACTACAAAAATGTATACACGAAATTTACCAGGATATTTATCCCGTATTGGAATATTTTGTGGACGTTCTCCTTGTACATGTATCACATTGTCATCCACTGAAACTGGTGGCAATTTTGGAATTTGTAGAGGATTTGGCTTTGGATTTGGTGGTTGATTAAATCCAGGTGGAACAGCATTTGGTTTGTTCCCTAAATCATTAGATACTCCATTATAGTTAACATTATTTTCATTGCCTGGTTTAGCTGGCTCTCCAGGATAATTTGAATTTCCGGGGGAATTAAACTGACTTTGAGTTTGTGGATAATTTGGATTAACTGGAGCATTTTGGCCACCTTGATTATACTGATTTTGTCCTCCTGGATAATTACCAGGAGAATTAAACTGATTCTGGCCTTCTGGATACTGATTCTGCCCTCCTGGATAGTTTGTTCCAACTGATGGAGAATTTTGATTAAAATTATTTTGTCCTCCTGGATAATTTGATCCAGTTGCAGAATTTTGATTAAAACTATTTGGTCCTCCTGGATAACTTGACCCAACTGAAGCTGAATTCTGATTAAAGTTATTTTGACCATCGGAATAATTGGGACCAACTGTAGAATTCGGAGCATAAGGATTATTTTGATATTGATTATTTTCATTTTGACTGAATTGACTCGAAGGACCAACATTACTCTGTTTATTTAAAGCCGCATTTTGTTGGGCCACTTGGAATGGCAATGGTGCCAAAGTGGCTGTTTTATTTACAACTCCACACCCAGCACAGCCAGGTTTAATGGTAGGTCTTGTAGTAAAAACTACAGGTGTTGTCGAAGGCACCAAACTTGGCGGTGCAGATTGAATTGGTGGTAATGGTTTTGGTTCAGCTTGCAACAAATTCGGTTGCACCTTTGCATTAGACCCAACTGGCTGTGAAGATACAGGACCAGGTCCCGGAGACCCATCAAGAGCTAACAAAATCGCTTGATTAAATTTATTTCAAATTAATTTACAATTATACTAACGGGCACTAATTCGAACGTTCCTCATTGATAAAATTTTAAAATCTCCATTCTCATCTGTGGCATAAACAGTCACGTGGTAAATACCATCGGCGGTGATAAAACCAAATTCACCTTGTATAATACCATTTTCGTCTGGACAACAATGTTTTTTTCATTATAGAAAAATTTTAATGGTGTATAATATTTCATAATAGTGTTTAGGGAGGGTTGTTACATCAAAGAAAAATCAATAAAAACAGACGAACCTGATGTGTGAATAGAATAATATAAAAGCTATATAAAAGCATTGTTTGAATGGTACTCACCAAAGCGTGTTAAGTTTTTATTTGCATCTATTGTTCGTTTACGATATATAATGTTATATATATATTTAAAGAACAATGTATAAAAGCGGTGTTTATAAACAAGAATGAAAAATGCATCCAATATAAAAGTGATTTGAAAAGAAATTTTAAAGATTAATATGAAATTGATTATTATAAATTGAAATTAATCAAATGGCGCGTTCATGTCTTTAAAATTCTGAATGAAAACGTATAGTATGAAACGTTTTTCATTGTTGAAAAGTGAAAAGTTTTTGTGGTAAATATCCGGCAACACAATTATTAAATTAGAATAAGGCAAAGTGTTAATTAAATATTCTGAATGCGTGTCAAATGGTAATTTTGACAAACCGTATTTTCTCTAATACCTTTTTTCTCGTGACGATGTTGTTCACCATCAATGGTAAATCCAAATTCGTAGGGTCTACCTTCATCCTCTTTTGTTTGTGCGGCTGTTAATGTGAAAGTTATTACTGAACATATAAATACCTGCGAATTAATAAAATTGGACAATAATTATATTGTTTTAACTTAAAAAAAAGGTGAAGGCCGCTCTTTACTATTAATAGTACTCTTATAGTACGTATTTATTAAAAAGATATGTAGTGAATGAAAAATTTCCTTCGTCATTTTTATTCGAGACCATTTTGAAAGTATTTATTTATAACATTTTAAACAATATAAATACTATAATAACATTTTATATAAACAAATGTTATTAAATAAAAGTAAATGAATTGTTAATAGATTGAAGGTTGTTTTCGAATCAACTGAAATAATGAAAAATTGGGACTATAGCCTTGTAGGATATTTATTTAACTTATTAGTACAAGAAATACAATAGTTTGTCTTCGATAAAAGTTATTTTAGACATTTTTTGAAATCGAATGAAAGTATCGTAATTCTTTCCACAATTAATAAAAGTGCAAATTTTATAGTACCAATTAAATTAATTAATGGCAGACAAAAAAAAGTTAAATAATTGTTATTTATGTAATAATCTTATCATACGACACATTTTTAATACAGTAGTAATAACTAATTAATAATATGACATCATTTCTCTTATAATTTATACACGTAATGAAAACTGTCTTTGAAGGTTGACAATTTACCTATATTGTGAAAAACTATTAAAAGATGTTATTCTGAAGCGCAGGTATATTATATTTACTGAAATCAGCCCTTAAACTGCTTTTCCACGCAATTTCAATTAGTTACAGACTAGTTACAACATGCATTGTTTAAACACTTTAGTTATGAACTTATGACTTAACTTTTTCTCATTAGTTTCAATTAAAGCTTTTGAAAGAAAAAAGCAGGTGGATGTAATAAACTTCACTTACACCTTAGATTGTTGTTATTTGCCCGCTGTAGGCAGTAAAATATATTATGGCATTACTTTGCCTATTTAATTATTCAATAACTCTTCTAATGGCATTGAACAGAATTTAGTGATAGTAATAATTATACATTATCGAACAGTTTAACACACAATGTACATCATCATTTGTAAAAATATTATTATTATATTATTTTATTGTACTTAATGCAATCATTTTATATTTGATAACTATATTATTAATAATGGGTTTTATATTATTCATTAAGACTTTCTTGAGGCGCATTTGGAAATCATGGAAAAAGCATATATAATAACGTCATCCGTTTTTAAATGTGAACAATTCATCTTGGATGTACATAAAAAATTTGAATAAATTGTAATAAACAAATAAATAAAATTTGACTTTTGTACAATATATGATAAGATTAAAATAAATGTCTTCCTTGAATTTAAATGAAGATTAAATCTATACGCTATGGATTAAATCATATAATGACAATTAATTTAAGCACAAATTCAATAAATTATATTTTTTTTGTGGGAAAACAAACAGTTTTATTAAAAGTTGTAAAGGTGTATGTAATAAATCTAAATATTTTTCTTAAAAATATTAACGAAAGAGAAGTGTTTTCAAAGAATTAATGGAAAAATGTGAAAGATAATTTACACATGATTATTAAAAGAATATTATTATATAATAGTTGTTAATTTTGGTCGAAGCGGTTCCATTCAACTTGTAAATAGATGTAACTCAATGTTAAATTATTACAATTTTCGGGTTTTGCGTCCGGTTATATTACCATAAAATGCTAATTTTATAAATTTCTGTACATTTTAAAGCTGATTCAGCAAGATGTAACAGGTGGATTGAAATCCACTTCTGAAGGACTAACTTTTAGCAGTTTTGTAAAAAAACATAAAATTATGGTCTAATTTTTTTTCTTGCACTTTTCTTGCAAACTACTTGATGATTATAGGGTGTAATTTTGTATGACTTACCTGAGAAAACAACATAATATTCAAGTGCTGTGCTAGTTAATTATTAGAACACTAAAATTTAACAACACAGTGCGAAAACTGACAAATTTTTCTTTAAATATATTCAGTTACGGCACTGTTGTCCCATCTATTTTATCTTCAAACGATATTTGTAGATACTCGTCCTTCTACCATCCTATTTTATGGCAATCTCCCGCCACAACAACAAATTGAACATATTAAATTATCAGTAATATCGATGAGATAAAACTACATTATAATATATTGAAGAATCTATAGCATAATTCATTTAAAATGTTTCATATAAAATGAGGTAATTCTCTAAAATAGTCTTAATGTGATGTTAATCGATTTCATTTGTAATATTTTATGCTAATTTGTAATCAAAAGTATAATTAAGGAAATCTTAAAAGAACTCTTTTATTGGAACTTTTGGTGTCTTTTGCTAATTTTGAATAAGTACCAATTTTTTTATTGAACTATATTTGAAAGTTAAACAGGCTGATAAAATTGTCATCAAATGTGGGTTTCCCAAAAAATGAAGAACTAAATCTAGAAAAAGGAACTGCTCTCTAAAGGTTATTCCAAAAATCTACTTCATAATTTCGCATTTTTATTGAAAGAGACTTCGGTTACTTGTAAAGTTGTCAAACATAAGAATTTGCAAGTTAAACATGTTGTTTAAATAGTTTTTTTTGAATAATAAAGAGGATTGTTTAATAAAATATTAAATATTTATGTAAAGCTTTTCCCAGTAATAAATTTGGCCAAAGCAAATATAATATTGCGTACAAATAAGTTTTCATACATTTACAACGAAAATTCAAATGAAAATGGAATACGTAGAGACAGTTTCAACGTTAATCATGAATTAATTATAAACTTTTACATATTTTGTTTATGAAAATTTCATATATGTAAAGAAAAGGACGATTTTAAATTAGTATGCAATTTTATCACAATAAATTAAAGTGCTTCAATACAATTAAATATTTATAGTAAACAAATTGGAAAATAATAGATATCCTCTTTGCAATCATTGCCGATCATTTTTCATCACTTCATTGATATATTACATTGAACTTTGAAGGACGTTGACTTAATATGTGCATCATCTGTTGATATGTTTATACGTATAAATTAATAAATTATGTATTTGTTAAAAACGAACATATTTACAATAGCATTGTAAACAAAATCATTTAATTAAAATGATTTTCCTGAAATAAAATGTATCCTTTAATTGCCAAATAATAAATTGTTACCAAAATCAATAACAATTAATTACAAGCACTTCTAAATGCAATTATTCTATTGAAGAAATTTGTTATTTGAAGGATTTACCGAAGAAGTACGTGAACAGGAAACAGTGAACAGGTTTAGATAGTTATTACCTTGTAGGGCATTTTTATAAGTAAATTAAATTCATGAGCTTATATATCCTTTTCAGCGTGGGAGTACATCTTTGTCTTTTATTTATCATTTTCTTATTAAACAATATAAAAATTACGACTGACATTAAATTGTAAAATATAAAAACTATAATTTTTGATAGCATACACGCGCGGTAGATAATAAAATTATAAATATATGTGTATGCGAAATTTATCAAATAAAATCGAAACATCTACAAAATACAAGATTTCCTCATTAAGAAGTTTTACGACCATTTAAAGGACAATAGCCGGCGTAAATGTCTTTTGATTTATCGATAACTGGAATTTAAATAGAAACTCTTGAATTTTAAGTCGACTTCAGTTTTATCAGTAGGCAACCAAAGTTTTTTAGTATTTCAAAATTAAGAAACAAGAAATTGCTATATACAACCAACAGTACAGCACTTTTAAATTTTTAAATCAATGAAATAGTAGGAGTAAAAGAATGTTTTTTATTTCGTAATAAACTTTATGAATGAATTATATTAGTCATATATTGCAGTAAGTTTGATCAAATCGTAGAAATTAAATTAACTCGTCAAAATCAAACTTATACCTACAAAGTATGTCTTAATCATATTTAAATCCAGGGTCACAGGATGTCAATCTGAAAACTTGAAATGCACTATATCTCTAAAAGTCTAAAGCACGTATTGACATAAATAAGTAGTATTTTTTAATGTAATAGGATCCGCTGAATCGAAATCAGTTTACAGAATTAAATTTGGACTATAGTATGTTTTTCTAGAATTGGCTTTTGAAAAATTTTCATTTTAATTAAAATTCTTAAAATTTTTAAATATGTAATCATAAATTTTTTATTAATGTATCAATCGTAATGAAACTTTGCTATTACAGTAGGTATCTAGTCATCATTTTATAAACTGCTTTTTACTGGAACGTTCTAACAGCACTATAAAAATAAGTCGATTTTTTTGCCAATTGACAATTTGAAAATTTTTTATCACAAAAATTAAAAATTCAGACATTTTGTTAAGTAAATAGTATTCTATAATGTAATGCAAATATTTCTGAATAAAATTAAATAAATTCGAAGTTTATAATAATACAGTTGTAAGACCTTAAACTTATTAACAATATTTAAAAAACTTATTTTTTAAATATGTATATATTTAGTTAAGACATAAAAATAGTGATTTATTAATTTATTTGTTGTTAATGAGGTCTGTTTTACATAAACAATACCTTCATTTTATTATCACATTAACATACAAATATTTATTATGTAATAAGTAATAACAAAGTATTTAAATGATAATTACGTTAAAATAATTATAACTCTAAATAAGATATAGCAAAGAATACGGAAAAGTAATATATAGGACCCATTACATTACAATAGGCAAAATGTTAAAAAACATCTTGCATAATTCGCTGCTCTAAAAATGTTTTTTTCTAATAATTGTTTCTTACAACAAAAATTTCTCTATAATTACAAGTTATAAAAATTGTAAAATGCAAACTATATGCTTATAATTTGCTTTGATTTACTATTGATCCATATTGCAATCGTAATTACTGTGTTGGAATGAATATAATAAAAAAACAATTTAACATTTTATTCGCTTTAATTAACTGTAATAATGATTATAATATACACAAATAATTGACCGATTCTAAGGCAAATGGGAGCCTGTGGGTTGGAAGCCATTTTCATCGGCAATAAAATCAATTTTGTATGGAGTACCATCGGCCCCAATCCATGAAATGGTACCACGGACTGCAATAAATTCATTTTCAGTACCAGCATTACGAAGTTCGCCTTGTTCGGAACGAGAGAGGCCGTCACTTGTCTCAAAACTGGAAATTATTAAAAATGACATTTATATATGTAAAAAGTATCGTTTTAATAGTATTTATGAATAAAAATTCACGTTATGTGCGCATCACGGAGGACGTTGAAGATGAAAGTTGCTACAAGGTTACATCCTAATTACCTTGATTCATCTTCACTTTCATTTTCCACTAGGTATTCTCCGGCACAACAATATCAATAACCTCTTATTATTAACGGCTCATTTTTCTTTTATTCTAATAGAAAGAAATATTTAGACACAGGTCACCCGGCTTAAGAATCATTATTATTTAACAAATTTTATCTAGTATTTATAATCAGTTTTCAAATATTGATTGCAATGGCTTATTGAATAAGAATATATTTATTTAATAAAAAACCAATTACATAATTTATTTAAAGAGAGACAATGTTGTGAAATAGTTGTGTGGCTTATGAGCTTCTATGAATAAATGATAACATTATGGGTATTAAAATGTGGTAAAGAAATTTTATAAAATTGCATCACCTCTTGTATACATTACAACATACGTTAGTTAAAAGCAGATGCTATATTCACAAAAAAAATATTGCCCGAGGGAAGGTTGCATTTGAATTAGTATATAAATAACAAACTAGTAAATTGTCTCAAATTATATAATGAAAGTGTGTGAATAAAATCGTATATGGATAAATTTTTTTGGGTGAAAATTGTATTGAAATCTAATTGGAATCCATTTTTGAAAACGAATACAATGGTATAAAAAATTTTTGTACTTACGCAAATCTGTATCCATCTACACCAATATTATCACTTTCGTATTTCACGATTGTTGCATCCTTGGGATTTTGTTGAGGTGCTGCTAAAGCAACAGCCAAAAGGGCAACAAATGCAAAAATCTAGAAAAATCTTTTGTCAGATAAATCAAAACACCTTAATTCGATCTACTCAACTTTAATCATTTTTGTCACTAATTTTAACAACGTCGTGTAATTGCTGATGTGCGTTTGCAATTTATATATCAATTGATAAGTATGAATATTTCTTTTTATATCCCTTCCAGCTTGGCTACAATAAATTATACAAGTCTTATTTTAACATTAAAGTACAGCCTATTAGCATATTCATAATTTTTTTTGAAAAAATATACATTTACTACATTATTATTATATGTGTGGGAGTGAAAGGTTTTCGTGGTGAGACCAAAAATTTTACTATAAGAATATAAGATCACAAGTTTTCATGGTCGTAGCGCATCTTCGATGACATTTAACAGAATTTTATTGTTTATATTACATGAAAAGTACTATTATTTTCTGTGTACGGGTCAATTCTTTTATGATTGTTATGCAAATTTTGCACTCCTAATAAAAAACGGATATTGCCAACATTTATTAAACCGATTTTTTCATATTCCTGAAATAATACTAGGAAATGTAGTCTTTCACAATATTTGGAGATTTGAACCCACTATAATAGAAACTTCTGAACTATAATTGCTAATAAAACTATTATCTGCCAATAAAATGCTTAATTACGTTAATTGTGTAGACACTTTCTTTAACATTGAAGATATTTAATTTCAGAACAAAAGTTATTATGTAAATTTTTTCGTATGCAGAGGTGTTGAAAAGTATTTCTATTGATGTAAATTAATTGAATAATTAAGTAAATAGTAAATTATTATGCAAGTATCATAAATTGATAGATTTATACAATCTCATCTTCGCATCGTATAAGTTTGGGAAAGTGTTAAAAAAGCTCGCATATTTACCCTAATCAAAAATGCTGTAAATTGAAATAACGATTCAATAAATGACATAAAAAAAATCAATTCCATATTATAAAAGTTAATTTGTTAATCTTTGACGAAAATTGCATATTCATTTATATGAATATAGTATATGAAAATACTGACGTAGAAAATAATTTCAAAGCATTTATATTGACATTATGACTAAAGCCCTTACATTAAAGTGTAAATGTTTGATTGCATAAATGTCTGGGAATGGAATTCAATTGTAATTATTTATTTTATTTGTGATGAAACTAACATATATTAATAACTAATAAAAAAATATAAGTTGTAGCATCTCGTATTATTTGTGAAGGTCAAGTTCTTAACCTGGATCTTCACTATCACTTTTTTACAGGTTCATCATAGAGTATCCTTCACATATTACAGGATTTGAATAAATTAACAATGATTATTTATAATTCCATTTGATGACATTTTCACAAACACACAACATTAACAATAGGAATTTTTTGTCGAATAAAACGAGTGTATGTTATTTGAAATAATTTTATTTAAAAAATGAGCAACGATGTTAAAATATGGCTGATGGGCTTTATTGGGGAATGTGGGCCCCTTGTGGTTGGAAACCGTTTTCGTCGGCAATATAGGTGACGGTGTACGTAACACCATCGTCTCCAACGTAACTGTATTGACCACGCACGGAAATGCTTTCATTGTCGGTGCCAGGATTCAAGAGTTGGCCTTGTTCTTGTCGGGATGTACCATCACTGGTTTCAACACTTCACACACGAAAACAAATATACATTATTGCGATCGTAACGGTGATAATAAATATTTTTACTTACGCATAATTGTAGCTATCCACGCCGATGTTGTCATTATCGTAACGTGTGATCACAGCATCTCTGTAGTTCTGTGGTGGAGCTGCCAAAGTGGCAGCTACAAGAGCAAAGACTAGAGCAAAAGTAACCTAGAGGAAAACGGTTGAACTGTTTTTTCTTGAAAATTCGTTAGCAAGACTTTACTCACCTTCATATTGTTTGATTTTTGATTGTCTGTGACAAATGTGGTTCATCCAGTTTCAATTTATACATTTTTATACGAATTATGAAAGCTTTTCTCCCACCAAAAAGTTCGGTTTTTTTATACAGTTATTATAATAAATTATGAAAATATTCTATATTTCTTTTTTAAGAACATCCTTCACATATTTTTATAAACTTTGAGTCCTGTTCACCTTTCCAAAAACAAGTTTAACGTGTCTTCTTTGTTTAATTATATTATTACCAAATAAAAATCATCTTTTTAACACTGGATTATTGTTATACATGTGTGAATATTGTCTTTCTTGGGGAAAACCAAAAACTAACAAAATTTTTATTATCGTTTCCTGATTTGGTGTGTATTTATGTTCGATTTGCTTCCTGAAAATGTACTATATTTGTATAATGTTTTCTTAAATAATATGCAAATTTTATTGAAAGCAGTTTATTACTGAAAAAATAGCAATGCTTAATAATGTTCATGTACAAAACAAGGAATTCAAAGAAGCGATTCATTTGCTTAATTATTTTCTCGATAAATTAAATTTATAGTAGCATTTTTACGTTTAATTATTAATAAACTGATTTTTATATAAATGTCGAAGATGTCGAAGATACACAAAAAATTTCGAAAATATCCTTCACATTTAAATATTTAGTATATTATTTAATTTCTATGCAATAATATATTACTTATATGTTTATATATGTACTCGTATGTTAGAATACTTTAAAATTTATTCACCTTTTGAATTTAATATGAAATAATCTAAGTATATTTTAACAACATTTTAAGAGCCTTACATAACATGTGTATTATAATTATATTTTATTTTATTGTTAAAATCTCATTCAAAATTTAATTAAGAACAAATACCGAGAGAGTGAAAATTTGTGAAAATAATAATAAATTAAAATTTTCCGTTGAAATATTATAACTAGGTTTGACATTTACATATTTTTTTTTCTATTTAATAGGTATATGAAATATGCTGTAAAGATCATTAATTTCTTTTATGTTTCCATAAATCGCTTATGTGAAATGGACATATTGAATAGTGATTTTATGTAATCAATTATTGAACATTCTTACGAAAAGAATATACGTATAGAATTTGCTGAAAACAAATTGTTTTAATAAAAAATTCAAACAACTGAAAAACTTTTCATCTTTTATTAAAAATAAATACAAAAGTGTAACAAATTATCGTAATAATATGTTATTAAGTCTTAAGGAGCTTGCGGAAGATGGGCACCTTGTGGCTGGAAGCCGTTTTCGTCGGCAATATAGGTAACTGTGTAAACGACACCATCAGCACCTGTATAACTATATTGTCCGCGTACGGAAATACTTTCGTTTTCAGTGCCAGCATTTACCAATTGTCCTTGTTCTTGCTTCGATACTCCATCGCTGGTCTCAACACTGAAAAATCGATTTGCTGAAACATTTTACGTAAACTGGACGCTGGAAAATTTCTTACGCGTAATTGTATCCATCCACGCCGATGTTGTCGTTGTCGTACCGGACAATGTAGGCATCTTGAGGACGTTGTTGGGGTGCGGCCAAACCAACAACAACTAAACTAGCTAGAATGATGACCTGAAATTAGATTAGTCCTCTTTAGCACAATTTTTCACATTTATTTATTAAATAGAAATGCAATAAGCACCAAACACTCACTACTTTCATGGTGATGATTGTTTTTAGAAAAAATGATGAGTCTATTCTACGAATATTAAAAATGAACTGATTTCAATGCACCACTCTGGTCTATATTTATATGGTACGGAAAAAAATGCTTTTGCATCTAAATAACGAAATATTACTCCCTCTCTTTTAAAATCCATTCAAATATTTAACACCCATAAAACATCAAATATTTTTATACCGAATCCTTCACATTATAAGATTTATGAATAATTTTGTTATGGACGTGCGACATTTTAGCCTATATTTCACCATAATTGAGAGTGAGTGGAGATGAGCGTATATTATTAGTGATTCGTACAAGATTTGGGCTGATTATTGTGTAAATGATGGCTTTGTAAATTCTATCATTAGCCAATCTTACATATCTATATTATTGTTTGTATGTTCATAATATTTTTCAATATTTCCTAATTAATTTTTGTTAAAAAATGTTTTGTTTGAACTTTCCCAGAGCCTGACAGAATATTATTTATTACAATCAATTAGAAATACAATTCAATGTTTTTATTTAATTAAAGATTATACAACAAAAAGTTTAATTTTATGTAACGAATTTGGTTCATCATTGCGGAGGCAGCTGCAAATGCATAATTATATATTTATTTATTTGTATTTTACTCATTACATTCATATTAAGTTTTAATATGAATTAATGGCATTTTCCACAGCAATAATTGGACGATAATGTTAAGTTCAACACGATTTACGTTTACACATTAAATTCCAACTATTAGTTGAGATAAAACTTTTATTCGCAAAATTAAAAGTTGTAATTTGTATGAAGGACGTACAAACAAACGAATGATAATTTTTTAGAAATTGACAAAGAAAATATGGAAGTGTGAATGAAATTTAAAACTTTATTAAATATATGTATAGAGAAATGGAAATGTTGTAAGGAAAAAGCGTGGTTGCAATCAGAGCCAGTCTGTATTTACATACATTATAAATAAATTTACATATTACAGCCTAATTGAACAATAAGCAATTTTTCAAAAGATTTAATGGACATTTATATAAAAGTGAAAGTGATTAGTGTATATTTATTTTGTTAATAAACCTTCCGTCATGAAGCTCGGTAGATTCATTTCTTAAAATTGCTAGTCTGTCTACTAAATGATGGTTTCATGTTTGTGTTACAAAACTGTAATTAAGATCAAAAAGATTATCATCGTGTATACAATGGTATCAATGAGCATTATCATCGAATAAAGGCGAACGTCTTTGCTTCCATTGCTATTATTAAAATTTCAGGAACTTATGTCAAAATTAACATTATAGATACAAGTTGGATTATAAAAAGCGTATAATATATGATATATCGAATATTGCGCAATCTTTTTAATTCACTTGAGAAAAAAGTATTATGAGGATATATTTTAATAATTAATATCACATTGTTATTTTAACTTGACCTTTATATTTAACATCATACACGATTTTTTTTGTAATTATCTAAGAAAAAATGTAGTCCTTCAATAATAAACGAATTCCTTTAAACGGTAATTAAAAAATCTGATGCTGTGGCTTTTAAATCTAATTATTTTGTCGCATTGCCAATAAGTAGTTTTTGAATAAAATCACACATAATTATATGGGCAATTTTTAGCATTGAATTTATGATAAAATGTCAATTACACGTTAGTTTTGGTAATTTTTTACAATTACACAATCTATGGCCACAATTCAGTCATTGTTCTAATAAAAAAAAACAATAATTCATACGTTATTATTTAAAAAAATATTCAATATTGCACGCGGATTAACTTTTTTCCATTTAAAGAACATTTTATGCCTCTAAAGTACATACATTACCAAATTTTACGTAATCGCAAAAGGTAATAAATATAATATTTCAGAGATTCACCTTTAAATTTATGTTGCTTTATATTTATATCCCATTTTATACAAAAGGTTAATAACTAATAGCATAAATTCATTAGGCATAATTTATTTATAACTTTAAAAATAACTGCTTTTATCCACATTATGTGTGTACTCAATAAACAAACTTGTACCCAAATAATTTATCTTTCAAATATAGACATTATGCTTGCAAATATGCGGAAATTTAATGTAAATTCCAAACCCATGTAGTTTTACACAGTTATTAAATTTTTCCAAAAAAATGAGGTAAAACTATACGACATTATACAAATTATTTAAAATCTTTTTGATTTGTGACGAATTTGTTCCAATAATTCATTAACACTTACTAATTAATGCAATCTTGCACTTGACTTTTGTATTTTAACTAATTAAACAAAATGAATTGATAAATTTGAATCGTTTTTCACTGAAATCACTTCAAATTATATTAAATTGTGTAATACAAACTTAATAGTATTTTCATTTATTTTTATTAAAAAATAACAGAATAAACGTCCTTGTTTACTTTTTTCCACTTATTTTGCTCATCTTAACCGCATGACAATCGTTATTATGTGCACCACAGCATCTTCACGGGATTATAATTTATATTTAACCTAATGCACGTACAATCAACCCATTCGCAGTATTTTATTATTATTATTATATACAACATAATAATAAGTATATAAACTTTCCCTTGTTAATGTCATCGTATAACATTACCAATTATATTACACAATAAATACGTAAATTAATATATGTTTCGTTTGAATTTGAAATAAACAAAAAAATCAACAAAATACAAGAACATTGTTTTTCTTTATTCCATTTTTCGGTTTTATTTATATAAACATTTATAATATGTACAAATGGTGCATGTATAAATAATGTATCTTTTTAACAATTGTTTTATTATCAATTTATCAGAAATCAATTAGGAAAAATGTAATTGATTTGTGACAAACACTGTATATCAGAGAAAATAAATAAAATAAAATCCATTTATTTCGATTATTTTCTCTATTATGATGGATGTTTTAAACTAGAATAACATTTTGTTGAATTTAATGTCCGGATTGTGGTAGGTGGGCACCTTGGGGTTGGAATCCATTTTCATCGGCAATGTATGTGACAGTGTAAACAACCCCATCGGCTCCTGTAAAACTGAACTGTCCACGTACGGCGATGGATTCGTTTTCAGTTCCAGCATTGTTCAGTTGTCCGGATTCTTGTTGGGAAATTCCATTGCTAGTTTCAAAACTGCAACAAACCGTGTTAGTTGTAGTCCTAGCTGTTAATTACCGTCAAAACTTACGCAAAATTGTATCCATCCACACCGATATTGTCACTGTCGTATTTGAGGATTGTGGCTTGAGCGTCGGCGGGATTTTGGGGGCGAGCCATGACGGCGGCCACAAAAGCAACAACGAATACAACAAACTGTAGAAAATTTGAATAATCAGTAAATGTTAATAAAAAATTTTCAGTGGACTTACCACTTTCATTTTTAGATATTATAAAATTTGTTAGTGACCAACGATGGTGTAAACTGATGATTTAGGTGGAGGATTGTTCCTTTTATATGAGAATGTCCCTGGTACTGCCCAGTAAATATTTTACCATCGCCGCATGTTTTCGCTGACATTTACCACCACCTTCTCTAAAAAATTTATATACAACCGTATACAAAGCGCATCTTTATTTTGGCATTGTGATCTAAAAGTTCACATATATAGATGGTATATAAAATGATTTCTTCAGCTGCCGTTTGACCCATCTTCTAGCTCGAAGCTATATATAGTAATGATGATGGATTTTATGTACAAAAAAACTTGTAATATTAGACAATCATGTGAATTAACTAGAAATATTTTGATGTACCTATCTTGTTTTTGTTGTAAAAAATGCGTTTTTAGATGTGCATCTAATTATAAATTAAAAATAAACGGTTTTAAATCAAGGACGGTTCTTTAACTATCCTTATATGGATATTTTTATTTATTTTTTTGGTACAATAAGATTTGAATATAAAAAAGATATTTTATGATGGAAAATCAACTGTTTTGATTAATTCTTTAGTATTAACTTTTTTTTATAAAATCATTTAAAAACGAAGAAGTTTTATAATAAATAACAAAATCATTAATTATATTTTATCAAATTAGCAATGTTTTTTGAACATAGTTTACAGTTTTTAACTGTATAATTAACGTTAATTTTTAAATTTTAATATGTATATTATTAAGCTTTGGTGGTGAGTGGCTAAGTGTCAAAAAAATTACGTCACAGTTTTCAATTATATTTTATTAAATTTGAATTTATTGGAAAGATGCGACATCAAGCGCCAAACACAAAGTTAAAAGTGGTTTTCAAGACAAAGTTTCTTAAAAGCTTTTCATACTTTGCCTCTTTTTCCACTCTTACATGTAATGAATTTCGAGTTATATATTATAGGTGTTTGTCCCTTATTTTTTAATCTACTTATTAATTTTATTCACTAATATTTTTTTAAAATAAGACTAATGTATCGTTTACTAATTGTTTACGATTATTATCGATTTATCAAATTGAAACCCTTAAAAAAAACAAATAAAACAGTTCCATTAATGTCTAGACTTTAGAACAAATATAAGTTAATTTAGATAATTAACTAAACAAATTTCAATTTGAAATTAACTTGTTGGTATTTAAAAATTAAGTTTTGCCAATTTTACCATATACATTATAAAAGCACAAACCACTTCTTGGTTGCCTAAGCTGAAGTCTTATTTTATATATTTTATATTTTTAAAAATATTAGATCCTATGAAATAGGAAAAATTTTAAATTATTTCTTAATTTTCTCTAAGAAAAGGTTAAATAACTTTGTAAATAATTTTTTTTTACTTGAATTGAAATATTTCCTTATTTAAGAAATTACAATTCAATTAAAAAATTGCTATTAACTATTAAACGAAATGTAATTGCAGTAATAAAATAATAATTTCCTTAAAACAGTATTTTGATTATTTAATCTTCATTTTTTATTCATGCAAAAAAATTAAGATAGAGAAACATTTATAGATACGTCAAGGAAAACAATAATTATGCGAACTTTTACAGTCATATTTAATTTTTATCAATTATTACCGATTTTTTTATAGTTATTCTTCATTAATTTTCAAATATTTGTGAAAGTATTAACACAAATTAATTTTTATGTCAGAATAAATTAATAATGCAAATATTCAGTTAATTGTTATTAAAATGTTGTTGTTAAAAGTTACATCTTTTTATAACGAGAGCTTTCGAGGAGGATAACCTCGACATGTATCTGAAATGGGATATACATATTACATACATAAGATTATAAGATTTATATTTTATATATTTATAGTTATAAATATAGTTGTTTATGTTAATTAGCTATAATATGCAATAAATTATAAAAATTTGATCAAAATATGTGTAGAATAGAAGTTGCACATGATTATTCTTATAAAACTTTAAATTTTAAAAATCCGGCGGTTGAACATAAGTAACTTTATAGAAAGGAAACATTTGGTCATTGTTATATCGAACTGTGTTAACAGACCATGGTTATCTTTTTGATTTTTGTGTATTTACTAAATATTCAAATTTTTATTGAAACATTAGTAAATGACGACATACATACGTATATGTTTGAATTGAAAAAGGCACTATAGCAGTTGACAGTGACGGTAATGAAACTGTACGAGTTGTTGGTTGGATTTTATATTTATTACCAGAACGACAAAATATTACTATACGATTTAGAACCGACGAAAATGGATACGTTCCCTTTGTTTCTTCTCAATTAAAGCCGCTCTGTCAGCTCTGTCCTATTTCCGGTTATGGTCTTCCAGTAGAGAAACCAATTGATGCGAAAACTATAATGCTCTTTATTTATGTGCTGGTGGATTGTAATAAATGTGTGCAAATTTTGTAAATTTGATCTAAATGAAATCCATAAATTCATTTCATTGTCTATTTTTATTCTAAACTTTGTTTATAATTGTACGATTATAGTAAAAAACAACATAATTTTATTTCTGTTCGAATCAGCGAATAAGAAAAGTGAGCTTCAAAGCTTCTACCTCTCCTATAAGCGTAACAGCAGGTTTTGAAGGTGATTGAACAAAAATTATCCTAATTAATATCAATTATATACGATGTGACACAAAAATCAATTTCACTTTACTGAAAAAGTTCTCGTATTTAATAAATATTCAAATTACTATAATACGGCTTTATGTAATTCGAAATTTAATGACTAAAACAACTGCAGAAATGCAGCTTTGCAGCAAAGTTATGCAAGAGAAAAACAACATGACATTGTAATTATTTAGTTCTATTTATACGGTAGATGAATGTTGTTTTAAGTTAATCCTTCAATGTTGTTTCCATGTGTGAAAGCATAGTTTCTATACGAATACTATAAAGATGTTTGCCATTCTAGTTTCTGTGTATCTAGTGTATATTCACGTTTTATTAACGGCAACAGCTATCGATGATGTCATATCAGAATATAAGAAACAAACTGAGGATGGCTACGAATTTCAGTAAGTCATGAAAACGTTTTTACACAATTACAAGACTATATTGTGCTCATTCACAGTTTTGAAACAAAAAATGGTATTTCACGTACTGATAAAGGTGTAATAGGCATTGATAACAATGGTGATCAAATTTTAAGAGTTTCTGGTTCTTATTCGTTTATAACACCTGATGGACAGAAAATTACCGTGGTTTATAAAGCGGATGAAAATGGTTATCAACCTGAAATTTTCTTTGGCAATAATGATGGTAAAGTTTTGAAAAGTCTGTCTTCTGATGGTGATGAATATATTGATAATCGAATTGGGTCAGCAGCCATAGCATCTTTAACTGGGGGTGGAATGGGATAGAATCCGTTTTTGCATACAATTTTTTTAAAAGTTGTTTCCATATTGGAATACTAGTGCAATTCATTCATGCGTTGTTTTATTATATGCACATATTTAATAATTTAATAACACTAATTATAGTATACTTTCTGTATACATATAATTTTCTGTTTTAATACTAGTCTGAAAATACATCTGTATTATGACAAATCAAATAAATAGTATAATTTGCACTGTTTCGTTTAAATACAAATAAGTAGTTGAGTACAAATATGTAATTTTGATAAATATGGTAGTTTTAGCATTATGTCCTACATCTTAATTGAATTACAAGAATGTAAAGAACAACTCATGCTTTTCTAGAGAAAACGATTGTGTCTATATGTTATATTATAACGGAAATTACAAAAACATAGAAATATTTGCATATATATTAATACGATTTCGGTAATAAAAAAAGTGATCGAAAGGAAATTTATTCGCAGTCAAACAGATTATGATAATTGGAGAGATTTTTTGGTTGTTTTGGTAATGATTATTTTCATGTATTTTAAAATTTAATCAGAAATGTGCATCTAGTGGGGCACAAAAATTGTATAAATAAATAACACACCAAAAAGAAATATTATTTAGTTTTTATTTCATCGACTAACCAAAATGTACACGCTAATTTTTAAATTGAATGTAAGTTTTTGTAAAATTTTCCAAAAAAAACTTGTTTAATATCTTTCCGGATTTAATTTAGGTCTTTATTGGTACATTTTCCACAATTTGTGTAGCTTTGGATGATTCGAGGAATGCACAAATTACAAATTACCAGTTTGACAACATAGGTAGTGGAGAATACCATTGGGGGTGAGCTAAACGATTAAAAAAAACACAATATTCTTATATTACCGCCACAGGTTTGAGTCAAGTGACGGCATTTCACGTGAAGAAGAGGGCCATTTTCCGAATCCAGACACCAACCATGTGGGGGCGTTGGTAAAGGGTTCATATTCGTATACCGGCGATGATGGGGTGGTTTACAGTGTCCGTTACACGGCAGACGACAATGGCTTCCATCCGGAAGGAGATCACATTAAAGTGCCACCATTCGTGCCATGGTTGCACCATCAACACCACGAAGAGGATGATGGCGTCAACAGTAATCCAACGGCTGGACCACCACAGAATGACGTACCATCAACTTCACCACTCTATCTCCCTTCAACTCCGGCACCAGTTCCGCAACGACAAGAACCAGTAGATGACAACAATAACATTTACCAGAACAGTATTTTTCGACAGACTCAACCGAATCCCGAACTTTTTGTACGCGATAACACGAACAGGCGACAACATGTTACAACAACATTGAAACCACCACGTTCAACAATCCCTAGACGATTTTTCACAACCACTCAAAGACCTGTTCAAATACTACAGGGTGAATCCAGCACTGTTCAACCACTGAGCGATATTGACATACCTATTGGAAACTCTTTGTTGACTTTAATACCAACTGTTCGTGGTAATAATATACAAGAAATAAATAATTTAAAGAAATAACACGACTAGACTATCCAAATTATCTTTTCATGTAATTAATTTGTTATTTACATTTATATGATTATTTTTTTAATAAAATTCACGAAAAGTATGCTTCTGTAGTCTATTTTATAGCTAGTTTTAAATTTTTAAAGCCTGGAATGCTACTAGTTTGCCTTTAGAATCATTATTTTGTTATACATAAAAAAATCATTAAAATTTATTGTTGTTATATTATTGTTATTATAAATTTCACGATTATTGCTAAAAAATGTCTACAGGAACACAAAAATTTCTATATTTCAAATAAACGATTAATATACAGTTTGTGATAAATATCTTTTAAATGTTTAGTTTTGTTTTACTGGTACATGAAAGAATTGATTTTCTTATGAATAATTTAATGATTTTTCCTTAAAGATTATTGTTTACATAATACTCATCCATGGAGTTGTTATTGACATTTGGCCTACGACCTGCAGACTTTCCATTTCAAGAATTTATATTCGCATAGAAACGGAATTCCTGATTTTACCATTGATTTAATTTATATATGATTCTAAAAAGTTGGCCATTTTGCTTAATATATCGTTTCATAAGCATATATTCGGAGACAAATAAGTGGTACTAGAGAAACGCTTTAACACGGGTTCTTTTTATACAAATTATACGTACGAATATACATATAATATTCATGTCTCGTACTAATGCGATAAGAGACGTTTAATTTCAATAAAATATAGCCTGAAGTTGTTAATAGGTAATAAGTATGTATCATTTTGTAATGTAAAATTAAATTTTTACATAAGATTTGACACAGATAACTTATTGTAATTATTAGTAAATGCAAACAAATGATTAAATTCGTCATTATCGTTAGCAACATCAAATCGTTATAATAATGTACAAAATACAAATATTATTATGTTATTTAAACATTGAAACTATGTTGCAGATTTGTGCGAAGAAATGTTGGGTCATGGTCTTTTTACATTTTTTAACACTTTCTTTTTGTTAAATACAAAATATATAAAAATATTTAATGGAATCGTTCTTAAACTTTTACTAATATGCGTTATAAATTTTAAATCAAATAAAGAAAAATAAAATATATTGACATTTATTAGTATACAAATACTTGAATTTTCCACTTATTCCTAA
The DNA here is from genome assembly GCA_004796505.1 of Oryzaephilus surinamensis. Classification (NCBI taxonomy): domain Eukaryota; kingdom Metazoa; phylum Arthropoda; class Insecta; order Coleoptera; family Silvanidae; genus Oryzaephilus; species Oryzaephilus surinamensis. The sequence continues at coordinate 91,220 of SSSI01008520.1, read as the reverse complement.
TGCCAATAATTCATTAGATAATAATAACTTACAACTAGTAATTACAAGCAATTAATAAAAGTCCTGTTGGAACCAAACTTACTTAATAGATGCATGTGTTATTTAAAATTTGATGTGCATTCTAAGAAAATATATTGAATCAGCAGCATTTATAATACAATTAAAAGAAGACGCTGTGACATAAAAAATAATATAAGCATACACGATGCATGTGTGTCAATTTCTCTGACCCACATTGTGTCGGAATAAAAGCAAGAGTTCTTCAACAAAGGTCGAGGAACGCCTACGAATGGTGTAAGCGTCATAGACCGAATGAAATTGAAAGTTTCTTATTCAAATTGGCTTCTATTGTTATCACACTCTGTATAAAAAAAAAGATTTTTGTCAATTACATGATGATTGGTTTTACATACAGGAAAGATAAATTTCGTTTGAACTGAAATTAGTATGTTATTTTTCTTTTAATAATTCAATAAACACACGAAATTCGATAAGAAATCTGCCAAAATAAACGGAAACCATTGTCGGCCCCCAATTTTACAATAAATCCCTATCGACACGTTTTTAAACAATACATTATTCGAATGTCAGGATGTTCCTTTTTTCATAATTTCATAATTTCAAACATATATAAATGATCATTTTTCGTAAAATTTATCATTAATGTTCCTTCTACCGTTCTTTACAAAAATATATAAAATGCTGGTAAGTAAAAATAACTATTTTAAAGGAAAAATACAAGTTCATTTTTAGTGTACAACAATTTTTATTGGACTGTTGGCGTCAACATGGGCATATCCGTATCCGCAACAAAAGTATCCTCAAACTAATCCACAAACAGCCAAAATCGTGCACCATGAAAGTAACATTGGACTCGACAAATACAACTTTTTGTAAGATAAGTTACGTTTCCATTCAAATAAACTATAAAGTTTTGGTTTTTCCATAGCTATGAAACTAGCGATGGTTCCACAAGAACTGAAAAAGCGGAATTAAAAAAAGTGGGACAAAAAAATGAAGCATTTTCCGTCCAAGGATCATATTCTTACGTTGGTACAGATGGAAGAACTTACAAAATTACGTACATTGCAGACGAAAACGGTTACAGAGCTAGTGGAGAACACATACCAAAGAATCCTTAACAATTTTTATAAGAATTAATTATGAACTGATTACTGAATAAATAATTGCAATTTCTCAGCTGTATTATTTAATTCCATTAAAATAAGTTAACAAAACAGACAACAACAAAATATTTAACTAGATTTACGTAACATTTCAATACTCTTCTTGTTGGTGATTGTACTCTTCAGCAATTTCTTGCTGTTCATATTCTATCGGTTGTTCTTGAACTTGATGTGCCTCCAAAGATTTTCGAATTTCTTCAGGAATTGGAGGCGGTGTTGGTAAATGAGCGCCTTGTGGCTGAAATCCATGTTCATCGGCAATATAAGAAAGGGTAATGGGATGTCCGTGCTCGTCATGGTAAGTAATGGTACCTTGTTGAACTAATGTTTCATGTTTCTTATCGCCTTTGTTCTTAATGAATCCAGTTTCTTGAGCATGTATACCATTGCCAGTTTCATAACTACAAAATTTCAGGAAAATAAAAGCGTGTAATTGAAATTCTTGTATAAAATACATATACGTACGTTTAATAATGTTTATATTATTGTTAAGAGTAGTTCTATTTACGAATAATAAGAGAATTGCATAAAGTACGCTTTCTAGTTAATTAGTCAGTATTTACTTATTTAATTTAATACTGCTGCCTAGTTGAAATTTTTAAAAAAAAATTAATAAAGAGCACCATGTGTAAGGAGAAAGCTTGGATATTGAGTGAAATTCGTTCGTTTTTCAGTTACAATAGACAGATGGCTTATATTTATGAAGGAAAAATACTAAAATTGGCAAAACGGAAAATTTAACATAGTCTTTGATACGTTCTTTAGAGAGATGTTCATAAAAAATTGACATGATGCAAAATATTCCAGTTAAATTTTCAGTAAATACCTGTACTGGTAGCCTTCATGGTGCTGATCGAACGTCTGCTTCAGAATTGGAATAATCGGTTTCTTGTACACCACTTGTTCTTCATATTCGGGTACTTCAACGGCCTTTATTGTTGCCAAAAAAGAAGCAACGAATATCTGTAAAACAAAAATCGATCAATAAACTTTGTGAATAACTTTTTCACAAAAACCAACACACCAACACAAGTTTCATATTGTTCTTTGCAAAATTTAATTGGCAAGTACTTATTGCAGTCTATGATTTCTATTTAATAACAGAAGAACTAATTCCTTATATATGTATGCGTACACAAAACCCTCTTCTCTTTCGAATTTCACATTAGAAAAATTGGAGCCATATGTTCAGCAGCAATAAGTAAACAGTACAATATGCAGTTTCCATTTTTTTTTATTCTAGACTGCCATTTAAATCCAATAGAATTATTGAACAATAATTTTTTTGTAACACTTGTAATTGTTAATATTAAAAGAATTGTGTATTATATAAATGCTAGTTTATGTAATAAAAAAATATTTCGATGATACAGTTTTATTGTATTAGTTACATAATGCTAGAATAATTGATACCCATTTAAAAAAAGAGCACAGAACCTGACAAAACTAATGAAAGAAGTATTCCATTAAAACTTTATTTATTTCCTGGAATCTGTAAACAGATATTATATAAACTAATTGTTTAATTAATAATCCTATATGCAAAATGTAAGATCTTAAAACGTAACTAATTTTCACAAATCCAATTTCTTATTTTCACTCACAGGTTTAGAAACAACTTTACAAAAAAGCCAAAGTTCCGATTTATAACTTTTATTAAAAAAATATCATATACATTTATGTACAAAAATATAAAATATTATATTGTTTACATATGGAATTATTTGGATTTTTGATCTTCTGGTTCTGGATGAGCGGCAATCCATTCCAAAGCCCGTTGGATCGCTGGTGGGATTGGTGGTGGTGTTGGTAAATGATCTCCTTGTGGTTGGAAGCCATCTTCGTTAGCAATATAAGTTAAATGGATTTTGGTGCCATCGTCAGCTGTATATTCAACTGATCCTTGGACTTCTTCGGCTTCATTTTCTGAGCCAGCATTCTTCAATTGACCTTGTTCTTCTGCCACAATACCATTACCAGTTTCAAAGCTGTAAACAAAACACGATTTCAGCAAATAAGATGCCTGACTAATTAATTTTTGATGATTTACGACAAGGTCAATTGATTGCATCATTTCACTTTACACGAAAATATTTTTCTACAAAACCCTCTCCCAATTTATGGGTTTCATTTGTTTGTTGTTTTTATTTTTCTTATTCATGTGTCAATACGAATAGGAGAAGCCACGTGCAATATGTAAATTTTTAATAATTACGAGATAATTGAAAATTTCTCAGTATTAATAAATATTTATTGCGATGAAATTGGAGACTTATTGATTTATTTAAAATTTTCTACTACGTACGTATATAATTTTCTAAAATTGGTAAAAAGCAAAGAAATTTACCTCCACTGGTACGATCCATCGGCGTTTACTCCTTCATTGTCGTACTTAACAATTGGAATTGGTTCGGAGGTTTGCTGTGGGGCAGCTTTTGTGCAAACAAATAAAGCTGCAACTACCAAAATTATCTGAAAAAAATTATATGTTGAACTAATAAATTATTCCACTTTGAGCCGCAATCTTTGCCCCATAAAATATATCCAAATTTGATAATTTGAAGCATAACAATTATTATTATTATAAACAAATTATTAATTTATTACTAATAACACAATAAAATTATCACTATAAATGTGTACCCACCACTTTCATTTTGTCGATATCGTGATTAAAGCACTACTATAACCCTTGCAGGATGATTCTTGATTATTTATATTTTTTAACATATCCCTACCATTTTCAAATTACCTTAAGACTATTGTTAACAAACGATTACATATTATATACATACACATATGTACATATAAAAGCATAAAATACACATACATAACACTCAACACACATGAACTTTAAAAACTTTGTGACGAAATATTTTAATAAACATTGAGGATGACAGTTAGGTACTTTGCGTGTATGCATCTCTGAAGAAAAATTATACTTTTTATCTAGTAAGAAGTTTGTATTACCTCCAAATTAATAATAATAAATTATTAACGTATTAAGCGTTTTTTACTATCAATGACATCTATTCATTAAAATGATGTAGTACGTAAATTTCTCAATTTTAAAATTGTATTTAATATTCCAATGTTAATTAATCTCAGTCTTTTTTTATTAAGATTATTAAATGTATTTATCAATATTTGTATTATAAATTGTGAATGTTATTTTAATTTCAGCTCAAGGCGCCAAAATCATTTTATTGAATTCATATAAACACACATTAAGATGAATAATTGCATTTATAAGATCTTTTCCAATTTTTTGCTATAATTTTAATGTTAATGGAAAATACCATATTTAAGTAAGATATAAACAAATTTTGTCGGTAAATTATTTATTGCTTTGTAATTTTTACTTGTAAATGCGGATGTAGTAGTTGAATTTTACATAATTGTACTCGTAAATAACTACCAGTCATTTAATGATTGTAGGAGCAGCACCCATAATTACATTTTTTTAGCTTCTGTGAATCTGTGAAAATTGTGATATACGACAAGCTTAAACTTGTATCAAAAAGGTACGTAAAAGTTGCAACTGAACATAAATAATAACAAATTTAGCTGGTATTCCTTGAACTATCGAAAGTCTTTTAATGAAGATATCAATTAAAAAAATGATGTAAATAAATAGCTATTAACAGAAAAAATTCATTTAATAGTGCAAAAATATTTCTTCTATACATATATCATTTTATTACATACATAATAGCTTTTATAATACAATAATGACATAAAAATGTTTTTATTTTTGAATTGAGTGATAAAAGTTAGCTAATTAACTGTGATTCGTTGAAAAAATATTGTGTACAGCTAGTTCTTGACTTTTTGAACTTAATTTTTTCTTTATAATGACAATTTAAAAAAAATTGCCTCTAGGAGAAGTCATAGAAAAGACCTAGTGTGAAGTAATAATTATTGCAATAACTGCAGTTTTATAGTGCTTGTCTTTAAAATCATAATAAATATAATAGAATTACTAAAGAACAAACATTATTAATACTTAATAGTTTTTATATGAGTAAGTAAGCGTGAAACTGTAATTAATGCAATCGAAATGGCCCAATTTTGAACTTCGACAACTGTATTAAGTACGTATTGTTTAAATTTTTTTAAAACTTGTGATATTTAAACCTAGAACAATATAATACTAGAAGTTCTATTATTATATTTGCACAGATTTGCAATACATTTTTTTAAATCAATGTCATGCACTTAAAACAATGGGAAAAGCTCGTATTTTTTTAGTATGATTGTCTTTTTTATTGATTTAAAAAGTTTTGCAATTATCTATAGTACAATAAAATCTGTATGGATCTTTCTATTGCTCAATTTTTTTTTAAAACATTGCAAGAAAGTAATAAAACGTGGAAAAAAGTCATATTCGGCCATCAGTTTCTTGAAAAAAGCTTTGTCGAAAATTGATTTTTAGGATAAAGTGTTTGTTTCAAAATAAAAACGAAAATATATAAAAATAAAATACTATTAGGTATAATAATAAAATTATATTTGTACAAAATATTAAATATTTACAACATGAAGAATGAGGCGACTAATGATGTTGTATATACAAAATTATGAAAAAAAATAAAATAAACTAATATCGCTTTTTAATTGCGAATGGTTTTATCTGTTTATTATTATTATATACAACTGGTTGAACATTACTGGCTGCTCCACCTTGTTCTGGTTCTGGATGTGCAGCGATCCATTCCAAAGCACGTTGGATGGCAGCTGGAATTGGTGGTGGTGTTGGTAAATGGTCACCTTGTGGTTGGAAGCCATCTTCATTGGCTAAATAGTTCAATGAAATTGGCGTACCATCAGGAGCTGTATATTGTACAGATCCTTGTACTTCTTCAGCTTCATTGTCCGAACCGGCGTTCTTCAATTGGCCCTGTTCTTGTGCGACAATTCCATTACCAGTTTCAAAACTGAAACAATTCCACTTTGGACAAATTGCACGAATTGAAAGAGGAAAGTGTTTACCTCCATTGATACGATCCATCGGCATTGACGCCCTCATTTTCGTATTTTAAAATTGGAATTGGTTCACCAGCTTGTGGTGCCTGAGGACGAGCATTTACCATCAGTGCCAACACAATGGCGCACAAACAGACAATCTGCGAAAATTGTTTTGTAAATTATGTAAATGTGTAATAAATATGTGACTATAAAATTGAACTTTAAATTTTATTAAATTGCACTTTTCACATTTAGTTGTTAATGGATGCGCGACACTGTTTGAAATTTCCAACAAAGAATAATATTTTGTCTGTTATATAACAATTAGTTGAAATTTGATACACTATCATTTACCTACCATCGGTTTCATTTTGTTGGTGTATGTTTAGAAGTCACTGACACAACTAACCCTAATTTAACACAAAATTAAACATTATATATATAGTATATTTGGCCGGCCATCCCTACCCATCGAAATATGGGTCTTTTCAATCATGATACCCACTTTGTGGTACTAGTTTATGCGCCTTTGTTGTCTTCTGAAACTATTATTGGACGATTAAATAATGATTGCATGAAACCATACATGTATGAACTTTAAAATTTTCAAGTGACGAAATAACAGCGGCACTAATGCGATCTCACCAAATGAAATCAGTTATAATGTACAGATTTATTTGACTTTCTTATATTGTTCAACGAAAAATGATACTTTTTTAATATGAAATTTACAATTCTTCTAGTATTTCCGGTTTTGTATAGAAAACAAAACACAAATATGTTTGATGACCTATTGATTAACACAACTTTAACGTAATATTCATAAGACTATGAATATGAATAAAAAAAAACATAATTTGTTAAGGTTGTGACTAGTTTTAGTGTTTATTGTCACCTATTTATCATAATGCATAAACGATATAAAATGAATTAATCAAGTGAATGTTAAAATGTTACTGGGATGCAGTTTTAAACGCAATAAAAAAACAAAAAAATAATTATTTCTTAAGAATTGGCAAACAAATTCATTAACATAACATTATTTCACCAACTTATATCATTTTCATTGCATGTTCTAACAAAAGACTCATATAATCCTTACAATTTGAATGTGTCATACAATAATTTATATATTTATAAAACGATACCTACATACTTATAAATTAGAGAAACATTACAGTGAAATATCTACAATTATTATATAATTTGAAGAAGAAAAATGAGGCTTTTTCTATTGAATAATAAAACATATTGTTATGCAAACCGAGCAATATTACAACTTGGACCTTAGGTGTGTACTTAATTTTAACAGAAAGCTTAAACTATAATTGCTTTTTCCACTAAATTATTTATGTTAATATATCCTACAAAGTTTTTTCAGCAATTACAAAATACGTAATATAGATGATACTTTTTTGGCCAATTATAAGCCATTTGTTGGCCACTTTAATTAATATTATATTGCAATTTTTGTCAAAAAATTGTTCTCCTTTTATGTAGAAAGAACGCCTATCAATTTCATATTACGTTCATTAACAATAATATAAAAATGAACCATTTGGGTCAAACATGCAAATCTTTATACACATGCGGTTATTTCTTAATTGTTGACTCCATAAATTTGATAATTAGTTTTGTTGCATCCATTATTCTTTAAACTATTATCTTTTGAAATTCTCTCTGGTTAATTGCTAATTTACTTGTACATTTGATTGACATTAATTAACGTGACTTTATTGTATTTCTAAAGTATAGTGCCTGACTAAGCACCTTTTTAGTATAATAATCACTCAAACTTTATTTATAAAATTAAATTGATTTAATTGAATAGTTTTACCAATGTATTTAATTTTATCCATAAAATGAAAAATCAGGAAACATTATTGTAAATAATTACAGCTTTAGTTCCATATATTTTTATATCTTATTTACATAATCGTGAATAGATTGTCTAAAATATACTTCTCAGTTATAAATTATTTATAATTTCGTTTTAATTTTCAAACCATTCATCCTTTGTATGTTCAATTTACCTACTTTTTTTTTTCTTTCTATAACACATGCATGAATTCCAATTTACAACTTTTGCAACAATAATATCTAAATCGTTTTTTAAAAGACCATGATAAAATTTTTTCGAAATCTATATACAGTGAAATTATACAAGCAAAAATTTTCATTATATGCGTGTATATGTAAAATTAATATGACATTTAATGAAAAACGTAAAGGTCACAAAATTAATCTAATAATAGTGGGTAATGAAATTATATAGTAGCATTATAATTGATATGCCAACAGATTAGTGTTAATCTAACGAAAGATTCATTCTTGTTAATAAAATATTAATCATTTTGTTGAGTCGATTTTTCAATGACTCGATTTTTAAATATGCATATTTTTATATATATAAAGTTGATGCCACAATTTCAAGTTCATTGCTAATTTCACAATTATAACTAGAAGTTGCATGTGTGAGAATTTTTTTTGTTAGCGCTGTGAATAAATTTATCACATATTATAGTTAAGGAGGTAAAAGTGAATAATTATTACTCCGATTAATTTAATTACAAAGAATCATAGATAAGTTGGAAAATACTACTTAAGAATACTGTGTACTTAATTAATAAACAAACAGAAACTAACTAAAATATTAATTCAACATTATAAAATGACACAGATTTTGTGATGTAAGAGAAATTATTTCGAAACCCATGGATGAGTTAATGGTTCCAACTGGTACAATATGCTTTTTTTTATTAATTTTTTAGTCATCATACTTTACAAAATTTCCCCTCTAGATTTATATATCATTCGCAGAAAATGAAGCAATTGTAGTTTCTTTTTCTTAATAAAAATAAAAAGGTTTCATGGTCAAATATAAATATTTGTCCCAAAAATAAGAAAAACATACATATCGAGCTAAATAAAATATTTATTTCTATTGCAACCATCAGAACAATAATATAATGGCAGTATATTCTTAGTCAGTCTGTAATTAACACAAAAAAATTTCGTGGTAAACAATTTACATGTTCTTAATTTATTGTCGATATTGACCATTATAATCTTGTTGTTGGACTTCTTTCCTTAATTGGGGATTCTGTGCTTCTCTGGCAGCAGCCTCCTAAAACGAACACCATTTAAAAATAACTTTCATTATGCTAATTTCCATTAACGTATTATACCTGTTGGGCTCTTATGCCGGCATAAATTAAGTCCAGTCCTTTTTGTACTTCTGGACTGACTGGTGGCGGTGTTGGTAAATGATCGCCACTCGGATGGAAACCCTTTTCATCGGCAATATAATTGACTGTTATCACCTGGCCTTCAGGTGATGTATATGTATATGACCCTTGTTGCACCTGTGCACTAATTTGTTGGCCTTCCGCATCTGGATCTGGGCCCAAATCTTTGATAAAACCTTCCTCTTGGGCCAGAATATTATTGCCGGTTTCCCATCTAAAAAAACATGAAAATTGATTCAAATTTTATGGATCTCTATTGATTTATTACGCTGCTTTGTAGCTGCCATCAGCGCCTTGTTCTTTGTCGAAACGAATAATGGGGATGAAAGTGGTTGTTCTTAATTCTTGACGCGAATTTGATTGCGATTGGTATTGTTGAGGTTGTTGGGATGATTGTTGGTATTGCTGTTGTTGTTGTTGTGGTTGTTGGTATTGATCATCTTGATCGTATTGTTGTTGAAAGGGTTGAGGTCGTCGTTGGGGCCTAGCTAAACAATTGCCACCAAGTAATATTATACAGACCATCTACAAGAAACACCAACATTATTTTTTACAATTAAACATTTTGCGAAATATTTATATTTGAACAGTGTTAATTAGAGTTGTTAATAAAACAATTAGAAAATTTAGGTAAATGTGTTAATATTTATTGCAATCACAGCACATTTTTTTATATTATCTATAAAACCCATCCTTATAATAATATTACACCACCTACAAATAATTGAAAGAAAGTAATGCGCGCCACTCCTTATGTAACAGTTTGGAAATCGAATCGCATCGAAGAAGAAATGTCAAAGGTCGTTTTAAATAGTTGAAGAAGTGAAAGGTAAAAGATATAACTCACCAAAAACTTCATGTTGATGATGATACGATGTCTGTGAACAGGCTAAGATATATACCAACAAAATAATGTTAAGCGGCCTTTTATATGCCTCTCTCTACACTCATCACAATATTACCACTCTAGAAAAGTCCAATTGGAGACATATTTATATACATTTTTTCAATCATGCGGAATAAATTTTAACTTTATGGACATTCGATGATTTTTGTGTAATTCTATTGGATTTTTACACCAGATCTACTGGAATTTTTGTGTTAAATGTCATGATAGTACTAAACTGCTTAGATATGTGTGGAAATAATTTAACTCTGGTGAAATAAAAATTAGAAATAAAGAGATATAAATCTATTTGTTGTACTCTACTTTCTTCTACCTAAAGATGATGAGTTTATTTATTTAATCTTGATTCCATATACTCGTAATATTATATGAATAGAGAGATTTAAAATAATATTCAACAAAAGTGCAAACTCACTTTTAATTCTGTGTCATTGACATTAAAATTATGGAGAAAATAATTGAATTTATTACTTTATTGACGTAAAAATATGGCAGGTTTATGTACATATGTATATGTTTGAAAAAACTTAATTACGAATTTTTACTGTATATAACAACAAAAGTCAATACTTTCCATCTTCTTTAGAATTATTAAAGTAACATTTCCATCTTCACTGAGGAAGAGAGTTTTAATTGATAAATAACATATTGCAAACACTGACCATAATAAAAATTGAAACAAAAGTTTTCTGTAATCATAATTTTTATTAAATTAGAATTTATCAACTTTCAGATGCTAATTTATTCGTTCCTTTTGCGGATGTTCTTGAATATATTTCAGGGCACGTGCAATCGCTTCCGGAACTTTGGGAATGACATCACCAACGGGTTGATAACCATTTTCATCGGCCACGTATTGCACAGCTATTCTTTGCCCATCTGGGGCACTGTATTCCCAACCGCCTTGCACCGATTCTACCACATCGTCTCCAGCCACTTGTCTTACATCACCTTCTTCATGAACTTTAGTACCATCTCCGGACTCGTAACTAATATTTCAATTGAAATTAACGGTTTTTCCTGTAGAAAACACGTTTTTCCATACCTGTAGTGAAATCTTCCATCATGCCCTACAACATTTTCTTCACTAACAATTGGAACAGGCTGTTCGGCTGCTTTTGTGACCAAAATCAAAACTTGGACTACAAATAAACAAAATAACATACGCACCAACATTATTCTGACTTGTTTCGCAAACAAATTAGTTGAGTTTTGTTAATGGCATTATATTCGACGAACTTATATAAGACCGTCAATATCCAGTTTTTTGTTTATAAACTAATTAAAATTTATTTATTGTTAATACTGGTTTGAAACCATTTTGACACGTTTAAATCCACAATTTACAACTAGTTATTCCAATAACTATTTATCATTTTTATTTTTGTGATGATACCGCCAACTAAAAGACTTTTCCTGTTGAGAAATAAACTTGTTTGTTCTTTTGAAATATGTACGACTATTACAAAGACTGTAATAATTAGCTATCTACTTTTTAAACACAATATAATATGTTATGTAATGAAAAAATATTTATTAAAAATACATCTCGTAATTATATACACATATCAATATTAATTTTAAATATACAGTGAATTTTTGGCCCTATTTATTGATCATTTGGAGCCTGGGAACTGAAACCTTGTTGCTGATATTGATTATTTGCTGATTGGGAAGTGGAACCTTGATATTGATTGGATGGAGATTGACTGGATCCTTGATATTGTTGAGATGTAGATTGAGAACTGAATCCTTGATACTGTTGATGTTGTTGGTAGTTCGATTGTTGATCCCTGTAGTTTCCTTCTTGCCCTCCAATTTGGTTTCCATCCTGTTGATTTTGTGCTTGAGAACCTGGCGGGGTCGGAATGTGGTCCCCTTCCGGTTGATAACCATTTTCGTCGGCAATAAACCTAAATATCACGAAATATCCGCATAATAACATTCACAATGTATTAAATTTCGCACTTATTACCGTAAATTAATTACTTGCCCATCGGGGGCAGTATAAGACACTTCCCCTTGTATAACTAATATATCCCCGCTTTCAGTATCATTTCCACCTTGTAATGATCTGGCATTAGCATTATCATTACGTTTAATGTAGGCATTTTCTTGGAAATTTATACCATTTGCTGTACCATAACTATTAATTAAATATTTATAATGTTGAGACCGACAATTTTATTGTAAATTTTACCTAAAACGAAAACTTCCATCCGGTTGAATAACATTCTGAGTTTCATTTAGAATTGCTATAGGCGTGGTATTGCTATCTGAAGAGGCAGGTGATCCTGAATAAGGCCCTTGTGTTCCTTGCGGACGACCATTAATGGTGCATACAAGCATAAAAAGAATCTTTTTACATAAATTAGTAAAACACTGAATATTAATCACAAAAAATCACTTACCGCTGCAAAGGCGTACATTTTTTTCGAATAAAGATTTAAAACAACGATCTATTATCACAAAACAATAAACAAAATGCAACTGTTAATGCACATATTCATATCTTCCTTTATATACTAAATGCTGTTTAACTATTATCAATGATTTCCATAAAGTGCTAACAAATTTAGCCTCAATAAGTTGCTAAAATTTAAAACTAACCAGTGTAAAACAAATATTGCATTAGGTATTTGGTGATTAAAAGTGAAAACTTGTAGTGATGATGTGGTGCATAGCCAGTTTTACAATCATATTTTGTTTGTTTTAGGAAATTTTTTGTTCTAGTGACTTTATTAAGAAATTCAGTCATTTTGTATTGTAACGAAATCATCATAAATGATTATTAGCTGTAGTTTGAGTTGTAAATGATTAGGTATTATTGTAGTTTAAGAAAATTGTAAAGAGAATTCCAAAAATGTTTCAAGTGCCTAAAAATTTGTAGTTTGATGTAATTGTTTAATTAAGAATTTGAAAACCATTAGAAATATTTACCAATTACCAATCTTACGTTAAAACTAATAATTAAGTAGTTAAATGAAACAACAAGGCATAAAAATGCAAACGTTTATTTAATTTTTTTCATTTTTATATAACATGTATAATATTCCAATATAGATATGTATAAAAAGTGTATTCGTGAATCGTTAGTCCTTTAACATAGCATCTGTCAGATTTTTTCCTAGATCCATTTTGTTATCACAGATTTAATAAATAATTTGAAATGACGAAACATGTTTAGAGACGTATGTATATATATATATATATATATATTATATATGAGCAGCATATTTACAAGATTAAGGAAACTATTTCCTTCGTCTTCCGGCCCTTTCGGTGGTAGATGGTTGTGAAGCGATCCAATCAAGGGCGCGTTGAATATTGGGTGGAATTGGTGGTGGTGTTGGTAAATGAGCACCTTGTGGCTGAAATCCGCCCTCATCATCAGCGATGTAAGTGAGCGAGATTTGATTGCCTTCCGGATCGGTGTAAGAGAACGAACCCTGAGCGACTACAGCTTCTGGATTTTCTGGATCACTAGTTTTTTTCAATGTACCAGTTTCTTGAGCTTTTATACCGTTCGCAGTTTCGTAACTGTTTAATTCAAAATTCTTTAAATACGAAATAATATAATAAAATACCGTGTTCACCTCCATTCGTAATTGCCATCTGGTGAAATTTCGTTGGTTTGACTAATTATTTTAATGGGTTCGGGGGTGTTTACTTGGGGTGCACCATTTATTTTACAAATCAATAACGATAATACAGTACTAAGCTAAAAAACAACAAAGTTCAATATAGTTTTATACAAATAAGGTAAATAGAATTGTTTGATTCATGTCTGTTACGTGCCAATACATCTTTTAACGTAGGTAATAATAGTATTATTTTTCGAACAAATGTTGCATCACTTAGCAATTATTGGGTATTATATAATCTAAATAACCTTTAGGTGCGTCGTCGAGAATAGTTTCGTTTACAAGTTCACAGAAGATGAAAATTTCACTATAACATGCTTTAACTAGAATCGCACATAGTTTGTCTGGCTTGACAATGACCTGAACATTTTCTTTGAAGCTCAAACTTATTCATCGTTTATGTGAAAGTCGTACTTATTATTGTTGAAATGCCCTTTATGTTATATAATTTTAAATATAATATTCGGCAATACACGTACTCATTTAACACCTCTCATTTTTTTTTGTTTCAAATAACAGGAAATAACAGCTTTTATAACAATAACGCGAAATTAATACTTTTTAATATACGAAATGTTTTTATACGACGTTTTTGTTTATAAACATATTATAATGAATTATTATGGTACTCCAGCTATTTTTGTCTCAGAATTACGTAATTATAGTAGTATTGTGAGATGAAAAACAAAATAAGCGTTTATTTTCGTTAATGACTTAATTAAATTAACATGAACATAAATTTCGCGGTTTTCAAATAAATTCAATAAACGTTTTTCTGATTTATGATGTTCACGTGTGCAAATATAATTATAGAGTATAATTTTGTATAATTTAAACGGTTGGAATGAAACAACAAAATAATTGTTAAACATTTTGACCGAAAATTGACGTTACAGGGTTTGTTTTGTTTAAATTTATCAGATTTAACTTACCACCAACCAATCCATGATAAAGTCTTTGAAGTAAACTGAACACAAAGACAATTAAATTAAGTTTATCAGTAATATATACAATTTTCAATCACTGTTTTCAATGAAAAGCTTCTAGTATTTATATGTTTGATGTATATATATACATGTTTGTACTTAATGTGATTACTTCCCCCAACAATTGCATAGCAAAGATTGTTGATTACAACATTTGCAAATGGCATCATGCATCTCTGTTGTCCCCCATATATAATTCTAATCCATTATTAGTGAATGATGATCAAAGAATATTTCTCTGGACTGATGTGATGCATACAATGTATTTTTCATAACATTAGAAGAATCTTTATATTTAAATCAATGATGATGGTGTTTAAATGACATTCGATGGTGTGAACAAACAGAGACAATAATATTTTTTATTTGGGAGACGTTGGGAAAATTTGTCCATTCGAATGTAGAAGAATGTACGTTCCTATAAATAATTTATTAATGATTGTTTATGTTGTATTCAAGAAGGGTCGATAAATTAAATGATTCCATTATGTTACCTACATTCACAAACTAAATCAAGGCTGAAAGTCATCTGCCACTGTTAAGAATCAATAAATTGTTAGTTTTTTAATTATTTCTGATGGTCGAAAGAAATTAGTCATAAATTTATAATTTTAGAACAATTAATATTTTGAAAGACGAAATTTTTACATTTTAACACTTGTTTTTCCCTTAAACCAGAGACAGCCGAAGACATGGCATTGGCATTTAAATAATCGTGACTTATTAGAAGAAAATAAATAATAATATATATGTAAATTCTTTATATAGTTATACAAACGGACGTTAACATCCTATTTATAAGAAAATCCCAGTTTTTTTGCTAAAAAATCAAATCAAAATTCAAAAATTCTAAATTGAATATCCATTTATGTAAAGTACTATAGAGGTTCCATATTCATCGATGTTGGTGTTCAACAAATTATCAACAAGAATGTAATAAATTGTATGTTTTTTTTTTATTTTTATTAACTGGTTTTTGCGTAAATGTAAATGTTAGTTCTAACAGAAGAAAAAGTGAAAATTCATCATTATTTGAATAAATAAATATTTTCTAAGTACCCAATATAAACGACTATAAAAATTGCATATTTAATTTCATATTTTTAACTAAATAGAGTTGTTGATGAAAGAATAATAATGAAACTACAATCACGACTTTTCATCTTGATTTTTTCTTATAGAATTCAAATGTCGAGACATAAAATTAATATGTAGTATGTAATGTAATAAAATTTATCACTTTTAATTGAACAATTTAATAATTAATATAAAATAAAGTTGAATAACATTTAAATTTTATTGTTTACCTAGATTTGTACGAATATAATAGTTCAAGCTTGGTAATAATAAAAAACAAGAAGTTTGTATTTCGTTTTGTTTTGGAAATACATTTTACATACTCTTGGAATAAGATTTAATTAAGTTTAAGATGTATGATAACCTTCACATTTAACTTTCCGTTCTTGTGTATCGTCTTCACAATCCTATGAAACTCTCTGTCTCACATTAGTCATTATTTAAAAATAATTACGGCATGTCTGTAAAGCTAAAATTGCTTTTAATTATTAAATTATAGTTTGGTACTGAAAATACTTATTGGAAACTCTGTATGAAGGACAACAATTTTATATACAGCTACAGCAATAAACTGGGAAAAATCAATTTCACGAGATAAAAAAAACCGTTTTATTATTACAACATTTTTATTCCAAAAACAATTAAAAATAAAATTAATTAAAGAGGATACTATGTTCTTTATTTGAATTATATGTAAGGAGCTGATTTAAAACGAAGGACAAAGTGTTATTAGATGTAATTGACAATTCTACAAAGAATAATGGAATTTGTTGTCGGCGGAATTAAATAAGAATTTCATACAATTAAAATGCAATACGACGCGGCATTTAATACAGTAAATTGTTAAAGGCTGTTTAATGCTTATTGTTAATTGAAAATGTATAAATAAATCTTTACGATATATTTTATTCTTAATATCAACTCAAATGGCTTTATTGCAACGCTTTAAAAAAATTTAAATTCAAATCAAGCACCAACACTTATGTAATATTCAAGACAACGTTGTACAACTGGTTGCCAACCGTTATAAATCGAATAAATAAAATAATTTAAAATTAAACGATTTATTTATTAATTAATTAAAAAAATACTAGAATTTGTTTTAATATAAAAATTAATTTATCTAAATATTTGGACTAAATTTATAATTTTGGCGGAGGCGCCGTGGCCAGATATTCCAATGCTCTTTGGATAGCTGGAGGAATGGGCGGTGGTGTAGGTAAATGGTCACTTTGCGGTTGATAACCGTTCTCATCTGCAATATACGTTATCCGTACATTTACACCTTCAGGCGACTGAAACTGAAATTGTCCTTGGACAGCTTGCAGTTGTGGTCCTTTGGGGAATCCTTGTTGATCTTCATAGATACCATTGCCAGTTTCGTACAAATACGTGTGAATCCCATCTTCAAGTTTAAGGCTCTCTTGTCGAATTATTGGTATACGATTTTCGTTGTTGTTGTTTAATTTTATGGCTAGTGATATGGAAATTATTTGGAAGAGGAGCTACAAGACAGGAATATTATAAAAATTTTATTGTGATTCATTTTCTTAAACTTACCAATAATAATTTAGTCATTTTATTTTTATACTATAAAACTTTTAACTGATAATATATTTTCCACAGCAATATTTATATTAAAATATAAAATTCCCCTCTATCAATCTATTTGGAAATAAAATAGCATTACGCAAAATGGATAGTAAAAATTTGCATTTATAAAAATTGATGCAAGTTTTTGAAATGAAATCAAACTACGACTGTAATCATATGAACTTTTTTATTATATAACAAATTGCACAAATCATATTGTATTGGAAAACTGTATTAAATGTTAATTTTTATTTATTTATGTGATATTTTTAACAAATAAAATTTCCTAATATACTTTTCATCAATTTTACTTAAAAAATTAAAATTCTTCCATTATGCATCATACACTTAAGCATATTTCACGATTTTCATGTACAAAACATATTGTAATTGATTTTTAAAAAATACATACTCGTATCTCACGATCTTTAATAATAGTTATACATTATACGAATAAATGTCCCGATAAATAGACAACAATCAGTTAACTTTACACCATACCTAAAATTATGATAATAACACTGTCAAGTGCAGGTTTCTCACTACCGTCGACATGATAATCACAGAATTTTATCACCGATAATTTGGACATAAATACATAATATCAACTTTTGATCACACACGACCAACAACTTATAATTTAAAATGCCAATTGTAGGTGGTTTAAAAAACTTGTTGTGTTATAACTTATAAAGATTAGCTTTTATATGGAGTATTCATATAAATTTTATTATTAATTATCATTGTGTACATAGAAAATGCTATAATAGCTTTTGCATTTCATTTTATTATAGTGTTTTTCCTTGAACTTTCGTTTTATATTTTGTTTACTATTTGCAAATGAATTCCTTATCTCAGTATCAGATCAATAACATTTATTACGCCTAAAAGTCACAGCAGTCACAATAGATAATTGAAAAAATTTCAGCCAATACACATGCCTATTTATATTACTGAAAACATTTAATATCTACATCTGTAATTTTTTTCAACAAGCTATTCTTTTTTCTTTCTAAACAATTACAATTTATGTTACTATTGTTTCGGTTATTATTCAAATTTTACATATAAGTAGTTATAGATATAATATCCACTTCCGTTGTCCTTCGTTACTCGTTAGATATGTAATGATGTTAAAAAGATGCTAGTTCATTCTTTCATATTGTCTGAAAGGTAAACTGCTTTATTAATCTGCTTTGACATTGATATTTTTTTTTTCACTATTAGGCACACCTCTACTATTACACTAGTACATCCCTGTCCATTGCACACCCTAATAATAAAATTTTAATATAAAATGAGGCTGTATGCAAAATTGCATTTTAGTTGACGAAGTGAAACGTGCAACGCACATCACACTGTTTTAATAATAATAAAATGAATGTGTTGGTAAGTGTGCAAATAATTGTTCTTTATGTGATTGCAATCACATTTACCTAGTTTATTAAAAGTTAAATTAATAGTTTTTGGTTCTTTGTTCTTGTGACTGTATATTCTATTCGTAAGTGTTTAAATTTTCCATAGTAAACAGTTTCAGTTTCCAAATTAATTAACGCATTATTTGAATTACTCACTTTATGAGTAACAAAGGATGCCATACTGAAATTCCTGAAAACTATATGCATTCCCAGATTTTCCTTGTCATTTCCGCAACAATTTGTTTTGCGGATGAAGATGGACAATACGAGCCCGATAACTCGGGGCTGTATCAGCCAGGGGCCTATGGAGATGATGGCAGCTATATTCCTGATTATTCCGGCCAGTATATTCCAGATTATTCGGGATTGTATCACAGCGATGGTACAGGATTTTATTCGCCCGATCGTAGTGGCGACTATGCAAATAAAAATAATTTCGGATCCAGTTCAAATGTAATTTTAAAACCAATTTTATTTGCTCCAAAGAAAATTCAACCATCTACCAATAATCTTGTTAAAATTGATGAAAAGAAAATTAAACAAATTCGTGAAGCTGGTAGAGCCAGTCATTATTACAAGTACTGAAAAAATGCTGAACATGATTGAACGAAAATAAAAATTGATATTATTTTTATATTTAGATTCAAAGCAACAGGGAAGGATAGCGGAATATTGGATTTTGAATCACCCTATGGCGGGTATACTAATGAATATTATGGAATATTTCATAAGAATTAATTAAGTTTAGAGATATTCAGTAACTCTGTAATTATGATTGAATGTTTAGATATGGAATGTTTTGAAGAGTATTAAAAGAAAACAATTCTTGCATCATTTACATTAATACTGGAAAAATATGAATTACAATTAGTGTGGTATTTGAATTTTTATAAAAATCATTTGTAATTTATAGTGAAAGACCAACTTTCTGTTCATTTTGTTTTATTGTTCATATCTTAATTAATTTTTTAAAATATGTCATCTTCCTTTTACGCTGAAATCGTCTAATTTTTGATAAATTGACGTAATGAAATTGAATATTATTAAATTTTTATTTTTTATTCTTTTTGTGTGTCTTTAAAATGATTTTTATAGAAAAACCATTATAAGATATTTAAAAATAATGTGATCATTAAGACAAAATTATTATTTTACCATAAATAAATAATAAACTGTTTTTTAATATAAATATAATTTGTAATTAACATATTCTAAAAAATAAATAAGAAAACAACTAAAACTAGTTTAAATTTTTTAACAAAATAATCTAATATTTAAAACAATTATTTATTATTTGGTACACCATACACTTGATGTGGCATTACAACGGGTTCTATAATTTTTGGTGGTCCATAAACTGGAGCTGGAGCAGGAGCAGCTGGAATTGTATATGAATAAGAAGTCACCACCACTTCAGCTGGTTTTTCCACTGACGGTGGCCCATACACAGGTGCCGGTTCAACAATTTTTGGTGGTCCATAAACAGGCGCGGGTTGTTCAATTTTTGGTGCTCCATAAACCGGAGCAGGAGCAGCTGGTGCAGCTGGTATACTGTATGAATAAGACGTCACCACGGCTTCTGCTGGTTTTTCAGCAGCTGGTGGTCCATACACAGGGGGTGGTGGTCCATACACAGGGGGTGGTGGTCCATACACAGGAGCGGGTTCAGCTATTTTTGGAGGACCATAAACTGGAGCTGGAGCAGCTGGTGCAGCAGGAATGGTGTACGAATATGACGTCACAACGGCTTCAGTGGGTTTTTCTACTGCTGGTGGGCCATAAACAGGGGCTGGTTCTACCACTGCCGGAGGACCATATACAGGGGCGGGTTCAGCAACTTTCGGTGGACCATAAACTGGAGCTGGGGCTGGTACTGGTGCTGGAGCAGCGGGAATAGTATAAGAATAAGAAGTAACCACAGCTTCAGCGGGTTTTTCCACTGCAGGTGGGCCGTATACTTTAGCGGGTTCAACAACTGCGGGTGGACCATACACATTAGCGGGTTCAGCGACTTTTGGTGGGCCATATACTGGAGCTGGTGCTGGTGCTGGACCAGCAGGGATGGTATAAGAATAAGATGTTACAACAGCTTCCGCCGGCTTTTCCACAGCGGGAGGACCATATACAGGAGCAGGTTCTGCAATTTTTGGCGGTCCATATACTGGTGCCAGTTCAACAACTTTTGGTGCACCATAAACTGGTGCTGGAGCAGCCGGTGCAGCGGGAATTGAATATGAATATGATGTGACCACAGCTTCAGCGGGTTTTTCCACTGCTGGTGGACCATACACTGCTGCTGGCTCAGCCACTTTTGCAGCTGGTGAATATACAGCGTTGAAATAGACAGTTGAAACTGGTTCAGGTTTTTTTTCTACAGCAGGAGGACCATAAACAGGTGCTGGTTCCACAACTTTAGGTGCTCCATATACAGGAGCTGGTTCTGCAGCTTTTGGAGGACCGTATACAGGAGCTGGGGCGGCAGGTGCAGCGGGAATTGTATATGAATAGGATGTGACCACGACTTCTTGTGGTTTCTCAGGCACTCCATATTCTTTTGCTGGAGCTACAACTTTAGGTACGCCATATTCTTGTTGAGGAACCGCAACTGGATATGTATCACAATAACCAATTGCCAATATAGCGAAAAACACAGGCAGCTAAAAGTTTTCGCTTTATTAATATTAGCCTTTATAATCCTTGTAAACGTTTGTACTTACTTCTCTCATAGTGACCCTTCTACACTGCAATTTACTAATGGACGACCGATGTCCAACACAAGTCTATATATACAATTAATTACATTTTGCTGGCGGCGCAAATAGTAGTTAATTACTTATGACAAAATGTTCAAATGTTTTGTAAATATACAGATAGTTTGGAATTTTTAAAAAATGAATGGAAAATAATAGTGACATATCTTTGAAAATAACACACGAGTATTTCATCCAGTTTTTTTAATTATTATATTTTACAGCGAATCACGTATTTTTAATAATGAAAAATTTTTGTATACATGTATATATATATATATGTATTATTTTTATGGTATAAAAGTCTGAAAGAATGTATAAAATATAGGTACGTTATGAATATTAATTGTTACCATAATTACTGCTAATAAGTTATATTTAATTAGTTTAAAATTACAACTTGTGGTTTCTTATTTATTTACACTTACTGGCAAAGTATTAAGCACATTATTCTTAACAATTTAGATGATTGTTTACCTAAAAAATAAAAAATTGAGTTAAATAATACAATGAAAAATTAATAGTTGATAAGTTTCCCTTACTTTCATTTTTTTGATGCCTGAAGCTATACTTCATATAATATAAAAATGTAGACCATGTTTATTATGTTAGTCTAAATTATAATAGGTAGTTTCCATACAGTAAAAATATGGCAAGTAGACAAAAAAAATTTTAATAAAAGACTAATAATTATTAGGTTGCTTTAAAAATTCCATTTTTAGATTTTTAAGTTACTTGCCGTCAGTTTGGCAATTGTTTGCCAGTCATGTGCAGCACCATCAGGTCCATATCCACCAGCTGAGCCTGTTGTAGTGGAACCAGTACCATCTGGGCCTTATCCACCTGCTGAACCCGTTGTTGTAGAACCGATACCATCAGGGCCTTATCCACCTGCAGAACCCGTTGTTGTTGAGCCAGTGCCATCTGGACCGTATCCTCCAGCAGAACCCGTTGTTATAGAACCAGTACCATCTGGACCTTACCCACCAGCTGAACCTGTTGTTGTAGAACCAGTACCATCTGGACCTTATCCTCCAGCAGAACCTGTTGTTGTAGAACCAGTTGAAGAAGGACCATATCCTCCAGCTGAAGCCGTTGTAGTAGAACCAGTACCATCTGGGCCTTATCCACCTGCAGAACCCGTTGTTGTTGAGCCAGTGCCATCCGGACCTTATCCTTCAGAAGAACCTGTTGTTGTAGAACCAGTACCATCTGGACCTTATCCACCTGCAGAACGTGTTGTTGTAGAACCAGTTAAAGAAGGACCATATCCTCCAGCTGAAGCCGTTGTAGTAGAACCAGTACCATCTGGACCTTATCCACCTGCAGAACCCGTTGTTGTAGAACCAGTACCATCTGGACCTTACCCACCAGCTGAACCTGTTGTTGTAGAACCAGTACCATCTGGACCTTATCCACCTGCAGAACCTGTTGTTGTAGAACCAGTACCATCTGGGCCTTATCCACCTGCAGAACCCATTGTTGTTGAGCCCGTGCCATCTGGACCTTACCCACCAGCTGAACCTGTTGTTGTAGAACCAGTACCATCTGGACCTTATCCACCTGCAGAACCTGTTGTAGTAGAACCAGTACCATCTGGGCCTTATCCACCTGCAGAACCCATTGTTGTTGAGCCAGTGCCATCTGGACCTTACCCACCAGCTGAACCTGTTGTTGTAGAACCAGTACCATCTGGACCTTATCCACCTGCAGAACCTGTTGTTGTAGAACCAGTACCATCCGGGCCCTATCCACCTGCAGAACCCGCAATAGTACAGCCAATACCAACAGGACCTTATCCCCCAGCAATTTAAATTTGTATCATAATACATTTATTTATTTAATTTGTAAAGTACTAAAGTATGTTTCCATTTATTATTTTTTTAATAAAAACATTTTAAATCAAAAAAAAAGTATAAGTCAGTCAGAAATAAAATTAGAAAAATGTATAATTCGTTTAAGCATTTATTGTTTTATATAAAACTTAAAATCCACAAATAATTTACAAATTTATATTCGTACATTTTACATTTAAATATTAATAACGATATTTCCGTGGATAAGTTGCTGGAAATGGTCTTCGATAAGCATTATCTTGATAATAATTTTGTTGATATTGTGGATAATCTTTTTGGGTTTGTGCAATCAATTGTAACGATTTTTGAATAGCGTCTGGAATTGGTGGGGGTGTGGGTAGATGGGCGCCTTGAGCACGAAAACCATTTTCATCGGCTATATAAGTTACGGATATAGGTGTACCATCAGGAGCTGTATAAGAATACGAGCCTTGAATCACTTCCGCTTCTTGATCTTTAACACCAGCATTTTTCAAGTAACCTTGAGCTTCAGCTTGTTGTCCATCTCCAGTAGCATAACTGACATACATTATACATTTACATAAAATATTGATAAAGATCAGTGTATACGTGTTTTGAAAAATAAATATAGAAAAAAGGATTGCCTCGTTATTTTTATAATTTTGTGTCAGTGAAAATTTTTTTTCTAAAAAACCAACCTGTATGCAAATGATCCATCTGGATTGATTTCGTTCGTTTCTGAAACTATAGGCACAAATTGTCGATTATAGTCTCGATTGTAGTACGGATTATTGTTGTACTGATTGTAGGGATAATACGGCTGCTGTGGATAATAGTTTGGTCGTCTATAATAGTTTTGTGGGGCTGCAATCGTAATCCCCATAACAAGAGCAAATATTGGTACCTGAAACTTAATGAAATCATTTTATTTCAACACCACACATATTCAAAACTAGAAATTTATCGATAAAAAGTTGCATATTGGAATTTTTCACGCATGGAATAATTAATTCCTTACCAAATTTTTAGATCACAAAAGTTAATTTTATAAGTTTTAATTAAAGGGCTCTTATATAAACTCAATGCACACACTAAACTTTTTTGTAATATAAAAACTTGGAAACTTAACAACCCCCATACTATTATACGAAAACAAAGTCGTTAATAAAAAGATAAACATTAATAACTACCAATACAATGGAGATTTTTGCTTAATAATTTAAAAAATTATTTACAGTCACGTACGTACCTTGTACATATTATGGAATTTTTTTTATTGCAAACTCACAAAAATTAAACAGCACAATAACAATTGATGGCAGCATCCCAGAATACCCAGAATATATAAAGAACCCCCACTGACATTCAATGGGTTCATCTTTGTCGACACACCCTTTCCTAAACTTATAATACGCAAAGATGCTCTAGAAGGTCAATCTAAATTTCATAAAATTTATTGCAATACCATAATACAATTTTATTCAAATCAACGAAATTATTCACATCAACATTAGATCGTGTAAGATTTTTTTTATTGTTGTATTATGTAGGTGGCAGGATAATTGTCGATATTTGAAATAATGATCATTAGCTCGAAGAAATAATATTTGGTCATGTACCCGGTTATTACGATTGATTTATTTATGGATTTATTCATAATTTTATAAGTAAAATAATTTTAATAATGGCCATAAATTTTATACATGTATGTGTACATACATGTACAAGAATCTTCATCATATTTTTTTCACATAAGATAATTATTTGAAACGTTTTCACTGCATTACGAAATGAAAATATACCCATGTTATAAACGATTTTTCTTGATGGATTAAATTCATACGTCCATTAATAACAAAATTAATGATGCAGTGATAGTACAAGATGAATCTATTGTTTAAAATTGATTGTAAGTTGTATGTACAAATGATGCTACGCTTTTCAGTTTTCGGGGTTACCGGAAAACACAAGAATTCAAAGAAAAACAGTTGCTATACTCTCTTTAGTAATTATTGTACGAATTAAATATCTGATTATTGCAGATTATCTGCAGTTTGTCCGGATTAGTGAACTTTTACGGTTATTTCCCAATATGAAATAAAGCCGGCTGTAATTCATTTTGATACAAATAATACATAAATGTTTTGTAATTTGTCATCATGACTATAAAAAGCTGATGCATTTCATGGCCATTTCCAAAATTAACGTTAAAGTTCAAACAAAATGCTGGCTTTTTTGAATATATATAACATTTTTTATTTATTGTCTTCGGGCTAAATACATACTTTCTAGCCCAATTTTGAAAACAATTAGAAAAATATTGGACTGAATGCTATTAGAAATGTGTTAAAATAATTACATTTTTTTATCGACCTTTCACGTTCCCACCTTGGACCTTGAGGTACACTTTTTGACAATAATGTGTCCGAAGAATTTTCCGTATTACAAAAATATCGATTACACCTTAAAGAAATGTCATTTACGTGATACATATTCCATTTCTCAACTTACATAAACGCTATTATTATAAAACTGAATGCATAACGTAAACATTTGATTTGTGTTTGAAATAAATTTTATTAGTTGCGACCAAAAAAATGTTATTGGTGTGAATTTTGGAGGATTTACAAGAAATTCTCTCACACAGACCCCCAACAAGCGGTAATACAATTAATTTGGCGTTAAAAAATTTATAATTAGCTCATTATCATAGTTAATGAGACCAAATAACAAACATTTTAATTGCTAACTAATTGTTTATACGGAAGAAACGACTTTTAGAATATGTATTGTAATATAATTTAACATTGTGAATGTGTAAATGGATTTTGTATAATTTTTTTTATTCTAATATGAATTTCTCACAAAATAAGGCATTGGTAATAAATCAAAAAAATAATATAAAATGTCTTAAAAGCAAAGTTTGAAAATGGCATTTCAAGGCAAATTGATTGACTCATATTTAATAGGCTAATTTTTATATTGTAGAAAGTATAGGGACTACGACTAACTAAAATTAATAAGATATTAAATGAATTTTGTAGGCGAATAATTTAATTGTTTATATTATTATATAGTTTTATTGTGCTTTCGCATTAATTGAATTGTATGATAGTAACAAATTGTTTAAAAATGTAAATAGACATAATTATTTCTGAATTATTAAATAATAGACATTATTCAAACGAAATATGAGATTCATTATAAAATTGTTATAAATTATATAAGAAAAAAAGAAAAGGATGTGCTAATTGGCATATTGACATTATGTCAATTTATATTTTCATAATTTTTAATATAATAATAATACGAGCGTTTAGGTATTATTTTCAAATTATCTTAAAACTGGTATTTTGGATATTGGATTTTTTATTTTAAAATTGATATAACTAATTATAATTATTAGTTGAATACGGTTGTATATATGTAGATCGTTAAAATTTAAGTGGTCATCCTACGATTTATAACTATCCATCCGCAAAAGGTCGTTCAGTTTATTTTTACGTAAATCAAAATTTAATCAATGTTTTACTTGAAATTTTTGTAATTAAAGTTAATGACAAAACTTCTTAAATTCCGGTTTAACTTAATGTTCAAATGTGGGCTGGCTGTTTCAAACTTAGAGAGAAGCAAATCAAAAATTAGCAAAAGACTAACTGAAAAATGAAAATATATTTTTTTTGTGTAAAATTATATGTATTTCCATATAAATATAGTTAAATGGAAAACTC
>SSSI01008520.1:0-63874 GCA_004796505.1 Oryzaephilus surinamensis | reverse complement strand
AAATCAATTTTGAAAAACAATAGATACAGGGTACCTAATAAGTATGTGCTATAGCTTCAAGAAATAAATCTTTGGGTTATTTTAAGACAAAAACATTATGTATACATGTGTCAGAAATAGCACCGTTTTCGAGATACGGGGTGTTAAAGGTATTGAAAAAATTTAAAAATTTAACACCCTGTACTTCGAAAACCGTGGCGTTTCTGACACATGTTTATAGGAAGTTTTTGTCTTAAAATAACTTAAACATTTATCCCTTGCAGTTAAAACACTTACTTATTAACTACCCTGTATCTACTATTTTTCAAAATTGATGTTATTCATGACACGTTATCAGTTTTTTGAATTTTTCTCGAAAATGGCACGTCTAAACAAAAAATTTAAGGAGACATAAAAGATTCCTACTTAAATTATCTATCAAATGAGCCCATTGAAAGTATATCTAAATGGGATAAAAACAAAAGTTGTTGGGGTGTGTTCCAACCCCCTCCAGCAAAACTACTAGAAGGGGGTGGCCAATTTTTTTAAAATTCTACACGAAGATGTGTAACAATAAACTATATTTTTGTGCAAAATTTCATTCTGATATCTACAGTATGTATTAAAATATTAAAGAAAAACATTAATTTTTCAGAAACTTTAACACCCTGTATCTCGAAATCCAATAATTTCCGGACTAGGGTTTATAAGGCAAATCATCTTAGAATTCAGTAAGAAATAACCCCTTAAAGTTTGTGCACGTTATTCTGGAACACCCTGTATAATAATAATAATACGATCGTTTAGGTATTTTCAAATTATCTTAAACTGGTATTTTGGATATTGGATTTTTTATTTTAAAATTGATACTTATAACTAATTATAATTATTAGTTGAATACGGTTGTATGTATGTAGATCGTTAAAATTTAAGTGGTCATCCTACGATTTATAACTATCCATCCGCAAAAGGTCGTTCAGTTTATTTTTACGTAAATCAAAATTTAATCAATGTTTTACTTGAAATTTTTGTAATTAAAGTTAATGACAAAACTTCTTAAATTCCGGTTTAACTTAATGTTCAAATGTGGGCTGGCTGTTTCAAACTTAGAGAGAAGCAAATCAAAAATTAGCAAAAGACTAACTGAAAAATGAAAATATATTTTTTTTGTGTAAAATTATATGTATTTCCATATAAATATAGTTAAATGGAAAACTCATATTATTGTTTTTATATTTTAAATTAAAAACATTTCACCATCAGTATTATTTTCTACTGATAACATTTTTATATAACAAACATTAATGTAAAATAATCATAAAAAATGTATAGAGTAAATTTTGTTTTTAGTAAAAAATTACCCATTTTCATGAAAATTTAAACACATGTTATGTTCTTGAATAAGCTTTTATAATTAATGTTTACCTTATTAGACACGTACCCGTTTTATTGGGAACACAAGCTATACCCTACAAAATTATTTTATATTTAGGTAATATACAGGGTGTCAATTTGAAGACTTGTAACACCTTTATCGAGTACTTATTAAGCTGTAAAAGAATTTTTTATTGAATTAATAATTATTTTTTATTGACGACATCTAAATAAATTCAAATTTATGCGAGGTTTTTCATTTCAAGGTATAGTATTCAGAAAAATCGATTTTCAATTTTTCAGATTTTTCAGTTTTTTCGACATTTGGAAAAATTAAATTTTGCAAATCAGGCCACGTTTGTTTTAATTCTTATTAATATGAGCATCAGTAACTCAAATCGCCAAATCCGACACCAAAATTTAATTTAGAGTTGTAGTTTTTTGGAAAAATTATATTTGAAAATTGTGTAAATTTTTGATAAAAATATTTTTTCAATACTTAAATAATCATAACTTTTTAAAAATGACTAATGAATGAATCATAATGAGACTTTTTGCTATTATATTATTTAATCATCACTTTACAAATTACTTTTTACTCGAACTTTCTAGTTGCACTAGAAAAAAGTTGTTTTTTTACTAGCAAACGTAAACACTGGTAAAAATTTGAAAATCTCAATTACAAAAATTAAAAAATCAGTCTTTAAATGAAATAAATAGTACTTTTTAATAATTTAAAAAATAAACTAGGTATACACAATTTGTTACAAGTTTAGACAATACGAAATAATTTTTTTTATAAATAGTAGGTAGGTATATGTATACCAATTACCAAGAAGCAAGCTAATTAGGATTGCAATGCATTTAGATGAAACAAACACAAAATAATAATTATAGTTATCAAGTTGAAAAATCTCGGTTTCATCTATAGTTGCAGCTTTATGTTTTTAGATAAGGATTAACTAATTATCATATAAAGTTAAATATACTTATATATTACTATAATACTAACTCATACAATTGCAATGCATGTATACGTATTATGAGTAAAATTTAATAGTGTTTTCGTCTAGCCCCATTACATTACACTAATGGAGTGCAGTTTTATACTGAATTTAATTGACCAGTTTGCATTAATGCACGAGAAATAATAATATGCATTTTACATTTGAAAATCATCATAAACGTAGAAGCCACCGAGAACAGTGGCAAGATAACAGAAACTTTTATATAATTTTTTATTATCTAGTTTTGCTAATTTGACTTTATAATATACATATAGTTGAAAGTGGGCTTGTTACAAGGCAAGTGGACATAAGCAGTAAATAAAAATCATATATTGCATAATCCGACTCATCTTTATACTAAATTGGAAGACTTCTATATAAAACAGGTAGTTTCAAGGGCATATCGGCAGCCTTTGACGATGTTTAATACAAAGACTATCGATTTTATAATTTTATAGAATATTTCTCAAGTTTGTGATACATTTTTAAAAATTTATTTAGACAATATTTTATATGCAACCAAAAATACGATATTCAAAAATTCAAACAAAAAAAAACATAATTGAACAAATAAATGTGTGCAGAAAATTATTAGAAATAATTACATACTTCACATATTATTAAGCCACTGGTAACTGGAATGTTATTTGTAATTACGATATATGGCAAGTGTGTAAATAAAGATTGCATTACTACATTTTTATTCCAGCAGATGATACTCTTCTTTCGTTCTTCCACAACTGTTCGAATGTCGTACTCGTGAACGTGCTTACCCTAATTGGGCAAGACACAAACATTGTACATTTTACAACACGTATAAATATTCATCACCTTGTTTTTAATAGTTATCTATCAATTTTAAAACCACATCACAGAAGATGTGTTGAATTTATTACGAGCAATAACTCATCTGAAAATCCTCAAAAGATTCCAAAGGGATGATCTAATACAATATCGTTAGGGGTTAAATAATTCAACGAAGTACAATAAAGAAGTGTTTTCAATGCAACGAATTTGAAATGCAATATTAATATATATATTCGCTCAAGTTATTGTTTGTCGTGTTTTGTTGTTTTGCAAGAAATGCTTTACATTATAACATGCTGACATTCCAATAGTTCTACTTGATTTAACCTTTCCAGAAAATTTATATGAACGCTCCACATTTATGTACATGTATATTTTACAATTGTTCCCAGATATTCCAATACAGTTTCAAATATAATTTCATAAATAACAGCAAAATATTCCTAACATGTTTTCGTAATTATTCTATACGTCTAAAACTAATTGCTTATTAATTCGTACATCAAATTTATGATATGGTTATTGCATTTTATGTTCATGACAAAATAACACATGTGTATTCATTGATTATTTATATTATTGTTTAGCATTGCACGTGAAAGGATTGGTTTGTACATTAAAAGTGCATCTCGTTACTTGATTTATTTTTTTCGAGATGTTCAAAGAGAAGATCCTGCTTAATAAACTAACTATCTATAAGCTTAGTAATCCGTTTTTCAGAGTGGGGTTGTTCTCATTTTAACAAACTACTATATAAATGCCTGATTTCTGTATAAAATCAGTTCCAATTATTTTAAATATATTGAAAAGTTGTGAAAATGTTGGATGTAAGGCTGGTGAGTGATTTGCCAATATTTCAAATTAAAAATACGTGTGTACACGGCTTCTGTGAAACAAAATAATTATACCCCAATGAATAAAACATTGGGTTTGTGTTTATTAAAATTTATCGATTCAAAAATATTATTCAACCTCTTTAGAATTCACGTACCCTTCATCAAAATATTTTTGTTTTGGTATATAAAGTGTGTTAATTAAACATGAATTTTATACATTGAATACAGATATTCCTTGCCAGTGCGATAAGCTTAAATTTGGCAGCACGATTAGAAAACACGTATTTACCACCAAATGGGGCTCAAGGTGCCGGCGGTGGGCCTGGTCTGGTGGCTCCTGGTGGCGGCCGAAACGGTATCCCAAATAAATCGAATTAAAATTTAAGAAAGCGTAAAAAATCCCATAATTTATTAGGTAAAGGCGGTGGCGGACCGACATACGGACCACCTGCAGGTGGTGGAGGCGGCGGCGGTGGCGGCGGTGGTGGAGCGAGTGGCGATGTAATACCAATTATTTCCCAAGAATTTATAAATAACGGCGACGGTAGCTATAAATGGAGGTAAATGTATTGGTAAATTTGTTGAAATATTTTGAAATTTTGTGTCAGTTATGAAACAGGAAACGGCATAAAAGCACAAGAAGAAGGCGATTTAAAGAATGCTGGCTCTGAGAATGAGATTCAGTCAGCTGTTGGTTCGTTTGAGTACACCGCCCCCGATGGGCAACTAATTAAGATCGAATATACGGCGGATGAGAATGGTTTCGTGCCGAAAGGTGACCATTTACCAACTCCACCGCCAATTCCTGAAGAAATTCTTAAATCGCTGGAACAGAATGCGGCGGAAGAGGCCGGTGGCGGTGGAGGTGGCGAGGGATATCCTGGCGGTGGAGGAGGTGCAGGGTATCCATCGGCAAGGCCTGGAAATGGTGCTCCTGGTGGTGGATACAAATACTAAAGTAAATTGTCATTTAACTGTGTAATTCCTTTGGTTCAGTTTGTTTTTTTCAGAATATTCTGGTATATTTCATGAAATTGGATTTTTCCAGTTAAATTTCGATTTTAAATTAATTTATATGTACACAAGGGAATCATATACAAATGTTAACGACTGCGCTATGAACAGGAAATAGATGTTAAATGTGATTTTTAGTATTTATATTAGTTCTTTTACCAAATATGGCATTATTTATTAATATGAAATTGAAATGATATTCAATTTAATGTCATATTGTTTTAACTAGTTTGTGTAATGTAATTGTATAGTGCAACATTACAGATTTTCCACGTGAAAAATCATGGGAGTTTTCTTTCATTTAGATATTTTTCCTCGCAGATGGCACTATTGCGTAAGAATTTGAGCATTATGAAAAATACTGCATTATTTTGCTGACTCTAGCCATTAAATTTTCTTAACATATTTACATATTTATAAATAATTTAAAAATGTATATAATTCTGCATTATTTACATATTTAACTAGATTGCTTTTAATGCGTTTAAACTTTAAAGTTTGATTTAAAACTTATTAAAATTGGAAAAGTATAAACTAATGATAAAATTTAAAAGTCTAAAATGTACATAATAAAATCATACCTACTGTTTGATTCCGTAATAAAATTTCAGTTTATGTGTCATGTTCCAATATAATCGAATTTTATTGCTAAACTGATATGGTCAAGTTTAGTTTTTGATCACGAAATGTGCACACGATAAGTGAACAAAACCATATGAAAAATTCATCCGGAATCTATTTTAAAACACCGTATCCAGAAAATAATTAAAAATTCATAAAGCATTACAAGTTTTACGTGAAATAAATTTCGTTATACCTGTATATATATACTTTCATCGAATATAGGTAATATTTCTGAGTGTTTTATGAGAAAATTGGAAAATACGTCAACGGTTTTCCTTCGTCATATTTTTGTCCCGTTTACACCAATTTGATCCATAGTAAGTTGATTAGCCTTTGATAAAAGAGTGGTTCGGGACAAGTATTTGTGGACCTCGTCGACGCACAACGTTGATTTTACTTCAAATTTAATCCATACGGATCAACGAAGAAAATTCACACCATTTTGCACACAATTTAATGAACCATGAAATAAAACATACAATATTTACGTCAATTTTAACAGACATTTTATATTTTTAGTATTTTAAAATCTAAAATTACATTTTAAATAATAATTTATATAAAAACGAACGTATTTTATTTTTGTTGGAATTTTTTTCGTAAAATGCATTGTTATTGGTTTCTATTTGAAGAAGTGTGCAAAATCGGATTATTCAGTAATAAACAACAGGTTGCAACCACTTCTATATGTCTATCTTATGTAAAAGAAATATCATTTCGCCCCGGAAGGGTGACGAATGTTTGCCATATCGCCGTCGGGACGCCGATGATGCTAGGCTTGTGTCTATATAGCATTCCACCGATGACTTTCTCCCGGTTTTATCTCGAGTCCGGGAATACAGATAGAGCTGGAAGCTGGAGTGTGCGCGTCTGGACGCCCGGCGTCGCAGTAGATACACGACGGCTGCTGGGGTTGCGTTACGCCGGCTAGATCTGCAAGATAGATCTCTTTCACAAGGCAGTTTTGGTCGAGTTTTTTTTTTGGTACAAATGAATTGTAGCAAAAAACCAACAATAAATTTACAAACGATTTAATATGTAATAAATTATTATATATTATTAGCTTAATATTAATTTTTAAAAAATTTGTGTAAATAATAAATGTGCATGTGCCAAAATCATCTCGTGACCGTAGTGCCACCATCATTTTACAATATTTTTGATTCAAAATATGTGCATCTCTAAATAATAATAATATTTACAGGGACAATAGTGGATTTATATTTACGTGAGTTTAATGCCGGTGAAATTACATGAATATGCATTTGGTAGGTTTCATATAGATTTCAATATTTTAATAAAATTTTTGAATTTATTCAAAGCGACATTCACATAAAACTTACAGTTAAATTAAAAGCTATTTTATGTACAATAACAGAGATGTTTTAAAAAGTTTATTTTGTGTGAAAAGCGTTAAACTAAAAAATAATATTATTAATCGGATCATATTCACATAAAAGTTCAATCATAATAAAGCAAATATCTAATAATAGGTACTGCTTTTTATATATTTTATACACACACATATTAAAGTTAATAGCAATCGATAAAGAGAAATTATATCTTAATAAAATAAATATTATAAACAATTTATTGGTATTTACTTTAATAAAAATCAAAAATGTGATAGCACATAAAACTATATTCATTTATTCAAATAAATGTAAATGTCTACAGATCTATTTCACAAAAATAGCGTGTGTAAGAAGTTGAATAACTTTAAAATGTTTAATCAACGAAAAAACAGCCGAAAAACTTTATATCCACCATCGGAAAATTTATTTAAATAAAATTGAAAATCTATCATTCAAAGTGCTAGAATACAAACATGAATAAATACAGTATAAACTTGGATTTGAAAATATTTTTAAAAAAGCACATTAAATTACATATTATTCTGGGTTAGTTATTTTTCAATCGCTAATTGAATTCTCTATAATGGTATAATACCCACTGCAGCATACATAATAAAAGTTAATTCTACATTACAAATGGATATCATTTAACTCGACAAATGCAAATTTAGATACAGTTTAACTCGGATTTTCTATATCAGTTGTTCTCTTATATGTTTTATTTTAGCAATCCTTTTTCAACTATTTTTATACTTTCTGTAGGGAAATACACAAACGTATTTTCTAAAGCTTCACAAACATTAGATTTCCAAATCGTTATGCAATAAAATGAACGTCTTCCATTCACAATGTTCGAATGTGTGTCGAAAATAATTTGGTTCGCGCTTAATTTTATTGCAAAAATCACTAAAAACTTTTCAGACAACAAATTGAATCTCACCAATACAAGACTATATATATAGTGAGAGACTTCGTGCCACGAAAATGGTTTAGTTCTGGATCTGGATAAAGTTAGTAAATAGTAGAAGTTTTATCACTTTACTGGTCAAAGGGTTTTCTGGCCACTGATTATCTGTGAACCATGAAACTGTTGCAATTCTCGCTAAACACACAATATAATCACGCAAAATGCATATAATTATAAATTGCGGAAATTTCTGTCAGTTTTAACCAGAGTTGTTGTTTGTAAATCTTTGGGCTATTTGCATTCGAGATTAGGGCCTACGTAAATATAATTAAAGAATTACGATAGGGACTGAACTCGTCAAGTTCCGCATAAAGTTTTTAGTCCAAAAAAAGGTAACTTTGTTACAAATGACTATTATATAAAAATAATACAGCCACATGGAATGAGTGCAGCTGGTTTTAGAAAAAATCTCAACATCTATTATTGTTTTGTTTCCAGTATAAAATTTGTTTCATAACAGATGACACCGCTTCGCCTGAAGGTCCAAAAGGGAGCGATATGTTGCTGGTATTATAGAGAAAGCAAGAATCCCAAGGATCGATGTCCTTTTGTGTCGCTTTGCGCATATTGAGAATACTATTGCGTTGTGGGCACGTTTTTCTTTTATAGAGTATTATTAAATTTAATTAAATGTATATGTGTTTTCTTAATTACCATTTTAACTTGTTTTAATTAACCATAATTAACAAAATGAATTGGTATTCAGGCAATATGTTATTTTTCATTCAATTTTATGGCCATTGTAAATATTCACCAAGTAATCTCTCACTTTATTCAGATAGGTATATATGTATGTATGTATATGTAATAAAATTAAAACCTTTTTTTTTAATAAAAAAAATGGGAAGCGTATAAAAATTTGTTAGCTTCAGACGTCTCGTTTAATTATTTTTCTAGTTTACAGCCTAAATAAAATTTCCAAATAATTTTAATTTAATAGCTTCTGTAAACATTTAATTCTTCTTTTTATGATTAAAGGAAATGTATACGAGAGAGAGTAGGTACCTCATGTGCTGCTGCTGAAAAACTTATTACATTTAAGAGCTAGTAATTAATTAGAAAATTTTATTAAAAAACGTATAAATTTTCAGATTACTTAAAATGTATAATTATTAACACTTTTTTTAGCAAAAGTTTAAATCGCCTTTGTGTTGTGTTACGTACCCAAAACATGAATTTGCATAAAAGTTCATAATAGCATAAAAATGCTTTTAAGTTTTTATAAATATATACAAATAGTTCCATTAGCAGACCTTTCGACACCTTCACATATGTTTATGTGCGTACTTTTTGTTTTGGAAATAACTGTGAAGTTTGTACAATTCGTTAAATCACATTCAAACTAAAATGTATATAATTTAATTACGTATTTAATAATATTAGAAAATTAAGTCAATACTTGGTTTTAAAATTTGCTCGAATTTAAACTTAACACTTTGAAATGTGAGTACATATCCTGTAATACGGTGTATATGATGATAAATTATGTGCAAAACAGCGTTTTTCCATGTTCATCCATTGAAAATAAAGCTAGATTTGCATATATATCCTTTCAAAAGGTCCATTGCATGGGTAAATGTTGCCCAGAAAAAGTGTCTTTAAATTTTGAGTTTAATGTTGCTACACTTTAAAAGGGTTGACAGGAATGATAGGGGTGTCGCTTCATTAGTACCTGCATATATGTATAAATTTAAGTGAAGTAAAAGCATTTGGCTTAAAATTAAGGACACGTTCTGAGTTGGAAAAGCCGAAAGTTACACATAAGCTTCCATTTTCATCTTCTCTGTCTTAATCTTAAAACTGTTCAAATATAAAACTTTATGTTTATGTTCCTTTTTTTCTCTTCTTCCAGTTCAAGTTCCATTTTACAGAAACAAAAGATCATCTGTACCAAGCCAATAATACCGCCACATTACCATCCGCTTTTCAACAACAACAACAACAACAACAATCTGTTATCAGTAAAGAATTTATGTTTCTGATAATATCCAAACTGCAAACGGAAAAAAAATGGCATCCGATAAATTAAATAGAAACGAACGTACGAAAAAAATCTGTAATTGCGTCAATTTACCATTTAGAACACATCATCAACAACAACAACAACAAGAAGTGGTGGACGTGTGGAGGGTGTCTTTGTGTCAGGCACAATACCTTGGGGCGCGCTAAAGCATGGCGTGATGTCCACTGCCAAACGGCTGGTCTTGAGCTGGCGGGGCCTAAAGCAGTCACATGACAGCTCGGCCGGGCGTCTGGTAGGACACGTCGGGGGTGGCGGAGGTGGTGGTGGTTTGGAGCTTGCAGATAGTCATGAACTCGATGAAATCGCTGTCGTCTCCAGCAATGCGGATCCCTGCCATGTAAAATATGGTAGTGGCACCACACTGTCAACTATTAACGGACCCAGACTTGTACCAGGTAACTAGTTATAGGGGCCCTTTTCCACTGTCCCCGTTTCCTATACGATGACCAACTCATTCCTTCATGTATAACACGAAACTAAACCAGATCAGGTGTATCAATTTAATTTTAAATTAATGGAATTTGCTGGATTGTGTGGATATACCCTCGGAGTATCCTCAGAACCGATTGGAATACTCCTATGGATGGCCCCATAAAAATTTCTAATTAGTTTTCAACAAATATTCATCAATTCGTAATTCTTCGTGTATAATTTGTACTCAATGACAATTTAATTCATCAGGTACTCTATTATGTTAATATTTACTTTTCGAAATTCAATTTCTATTATAGTTAGCTAGTAGTTTGTAGAGTCCTTAAGCCCCTAAGAATAAAAGGTTACGTTTACTCAACCATTCTAAAATACGTTATCAATATCAATAACAGATTAATCAATTCGTGTGGAAATTTTTACGCAGTGCTTTTAGGTCAACGATTTAAAAAAGTTTCCTTTTTAAAATGACGTTAATTACATTTTCCTTTGTTGAACAATTAAAACAAAGCGTGTGTTTTAAAAATATATATTTGGATGTTATTTTCTTTTTGTTATGTTGTTTATATCAATTTTAGTGTAATATCATGGAATATGCAATAAAATAATCGGTTTTGAAGCGAATGTGGTTTTTCGGTTATTTATGCATCAAAAATTTGCAATTGAAATTTCACGTTTTACATTATTAATGCATATTAAAATAATTCTAACAGAAACGAACAAACGCAAGAATCTGGAATAGGCAAGACATTTAAATAAATAATTAAAACCTCATCAGGTACACGTAATCTTGGATAACAACGTCAAGCCATTAGGTTACTACTGAGGAACTTTGTATAACTTAAGACAATTGTAAACTTTTTGGGAGAAAGTGTGTACACAGAAAGAGATTGACTTTAAGATTAATTGTTTTCTGTGGTTATCCCCATGTTTTTCCTTTACTTTTCATTGCATGGACTTTCACTTGCATAAAATTAGAATAAATACATTAAAGGACGATGAATATTTAAAAATACACAAAAATTTAATTCGTAAATGTGATTTAACTTTGTTAAGAAGAAATTCGTTTTTCCTTTTAATATACCATTTGAAATATCGAATTATTTGAAAGAAACACAATCATTATTAACCGGATATGTGTTTAAAATAGACTTATCGAGAAAATAGAAAATAATTACTGTAGTTTTGTCGATTCATTTT
The DNA here is from genome assembly GCA_004796505.1 of Oryzaephilus surinamensis. Classification (NCBI taxonomy): domain Eukaryota; kingdom Metazoa; phylum Arthropoda; class Insecta; order Coleoptera; family Silvanidae; genus Oryzaephilus; species Oryzaephilus surinamensis. The sequence goes on along the minus strand of SSSI01008520.1, from coordinate 52,259 downwards.
TACACCTCAGTGAAATTATTTTATATTTAAAAAATAGAAAATAATTGAATTATATTATTTGGAAATTTATGTTAATTCTACCGTATTATTAAATATAGAGTTTACAATCAAAATATTTTTTAATGCATTTGTTAACATTTTAATGATTTACATGTACATTTTCATTTAAATCCGCAAAATCTGAATAATTTATGAATAATTTCCAACAAAATTCATATTATTATCATTAATTATACAAATTCATTTGTTTGGCCTGATGGCTGTTACTTTTCAATACAAATTTAGTAGAATTAGCTATCAATTTTTATTCTTGTTTTACAATTTTTGTTGTTATAATAAAAAATGTACAATTTAAAAAACATTTTCAAATATACTTTTTACCATAACCATTACAAACAAAACTGTTCAACGTGCGATATCAGAATGTGAACTGTAAAATTTAATATAGAATAGTAAAAAAGTGTACAGATATTCATATTTGCAATATATAAGCATTCGTGGTCATTTACGTATACGTGCATAAGCAAACATTATATAATAAAAAAATTTATATAAGCTTTTACTCATAAAACCAGAACACTGACGTCAGTGTTTGCTGAAGCTAGAGGGCATCAAAAATTATGGAGTGGCTTCATCTTGTACCCAAGAGAGAATATAAGATCTCTCTTGCACATCAGCCGCCGCCAGGTAGATTTCAAGAATGAGAAACTAAGGTTGTTTGAAGAAAACTACTCAGGGAACTACATTTATTCTTCAGTTACTATTTAAAGAAGTCATGTACAACATGTAATAAAAGCTCAATCTGATATTACATTAACTTTCCAACAACAAACAAAAACTAGTACCAATTCAAAAATGTCATCATGCAGTTGAGAACATTTTCAAAATTATTATATTTTCACAGTGAATGTATTGGAAATTGTAATTTCACGAATTTATAAATCCTGTACATGTAAAGAATGAAATGTGTTTGACATTCGATAAGTTGCATATTTTCTTTTATTGAATTCGTACAATTTTCATGACGTTACATTTCAATGTTCAGCTACTTACATTTCAAGCAGATCATTTTATATTCATACATTTCATTTAAATTATACAACATTTTATTAACGAAATCGTGTGACCAACTATTTTTCCCTTGTTTACAATTATTTATCACTATACGTATAAGTATTAAGCTGTTTTTCTTTTTTTTTTGTACATTCTATTCTCTAAAATTAAATCTACCTACTCATTTATTTTATTGTACATGAAAAGGAAAACGAAAAAGAAATTGAACTATACTTCAAGTCCTCTGGAATTGCTCTCGAAAAAATCTTGATGAGGTGCATTGTTTAAAACAAGCAACCAACGAATAAACGTAGAAGAAAAAAGGAAAAAAATAACTAGAAATTTCCACCACTCACAATGCCAATGGTCTTGTATATATATATATATATGTTTGTAGGGATATAACTACGAGCCGGAGAAGCGAAATAAGTAGAATAAAAAGTCTGACGTTGTGAAAAACACAAGGTGCACGAATGGCCAGGGTGTTTCTGAGCCGGAACCACAAGCGGATATCACCAGGGGTTTATTTGCGGTATCTGTACATTGTGGTATATACTATATACTCAACAGGTATATAAAATACCTGGCAGACGTTTAGTTTTTATTTCATTTTCCACACACAAACACACAAATGTATATACATATTTAAGAAATCTCTAGATGGATTACATAATATACCCTTGAATACAGTAAAAAAGTTTTCTTGATCCATTTTAAAACTAGATACATACGTATAAGATCTTTATTCAGCAAGATGATACAAATTGCATCGTATTATTCACTAGATAACATCAAATGAAGTTTAAAATTGCAATTGTCACTTGAATAATTGCCTTAATTATCTACTGTAATCAATTTAAATTGCCTTCTGCATTCTGTCTTGACTCTTGAAGAAGCAAAGCACATTGAACCAATGTAAAAAAATTATTTATGTTAATTTGTAAATAATATTAGTAATTTAATACGTTCCATTTCGGATCGTGTTATTTCCGAAATTCCGAACAACAGTGGAAATGTGCCATAATTTAAGTATCTTTGAAATTTGTCGCTTATTCCTGCAATCACGATTACTTTGTATCGTGTTTTCCTTTGCAGCAGGAATTCAATATATTTTTTGCACATCGTTCAACTCGTTAAAAAAAATCCTATGCACCAGAGAGATTGTTTATAACTGTTGCTGCATAAATCAAAGCAAATGCCTACAGTAGAAAGTCATTTGTCTCGTCTAAAGCTCTTGTGTAATGAATAATAGATCCAATTTCCTGCAAGGTGTTCCTGTTGTAGTAAGCATGACAGATTGCATGCAGATTCGTTCTTTAAACCGTACTGTAAATGTTGATATCCAACAAATAAACGATTATGTATTTGTGTAATTTTGGCTAATTTAAATATACATTTTAACGGGCAACAATATATATATAGATGCGTAAAAACACTTAAAAAGTCAACTGGTTTTGTTGAACATGTCAACCACGGACTCGGACAAGTTAATAAAAGTTAAGTTGTAAAAGTTGTTAAGTTGTTCGCTACGTTTCCCATACGGTTTTTTGCTAATATTAGCCAGTTACGTCTTTGGCATCGTTTACACACACACATTTATACATACATATACTGCAAAGTGCACAAAATTTTATTGACCACTCACTGACCACGCTACAACTATTCTTTTTTATTACATTTTATTCTTTTGCGTGATTCTTAAGTTCTTAACCTCGTTTATCATCTAATTCAATTCGTTGTTGCTGCACAAAGTTTATAGAATAAAAATACGAAATTTAATATATGAATAGTGTCAAAAGTCTTACATCCCTATTTTCAATTAAATCTAACATAGTAAAAGAATTATAGAAAATTTGAACAATGGTAATAAATTAATGTCTTTCTCTGTCACTTTAGGTGCATAAAAATGTTATGTGTGTGTGTGTGCGTGTGGTTTTATTTCAGATGAATTTTTTTATACAAAAATTCTCATTTTTTTCACTCAGCTGCCATCAAATGAATACTCCAACAATAAAGAATATTTTCAATTCATCATATAGGTCTGCCCTATAAAAATGTGTATTTTATGACAGTCTCATGAATTATTTGTTACAGTTAAGTTTTAATATTTGAAATATGCCCAAAAGAAAATGATTTTGTTGAAAAATGACGATGATGCTTATAAATTTTTAATGCACATGTCAAGATAGGTTTAACATCATTTTAAGGCTGTTGCACGGCATCAAACGGAAAAACCGTACATGTCAATTGAACATGCAGTATATACATATGTATATAGTCGATTTTCTAACATTATTGAATCCTTTATAAAATAATAGTGGATAGAGAAGGCAAAACAGTTTAACTTGCCAAACAAAACACCGTACCGTACTGCGCCACGTAAATGTTTAATGATACTGTTGAAGTCAAATCAGCCCTTTTACTCTGTTGCATGCCTGAATATTTAATGAATATTGACAAGATGTTATTCTAAGTTTCAACTAATCGTCCACCAAATCATTCTGAATATTTAAATATTACATTTGTAGAAAATCTTAAATGTTTATTAATATTTATGTATGTTTGGAAATAAACTCAAAATTTTGGGAAAATTTCTATAGATAAATAAAATTCCACCATTTCCATCTCATTAACCTACAAAAGCAACAGATCACTACTTCCTCAAACGTATTCACACACTATCATTTGATTGATGGCAAAACTTTACGACTTTATCAAAATTTCAACTCTCCTCCACTACCCTACTTTTCACATTATACATTTTCTCTCAATTGTCCTTCGTCTCTTATATATTTCGAAATTAACTTTGTGGCGAAAATTTACTACCAAAGATTGTAATTAAAGCAACATTAATAATAAACATAACAAGAAATACTTATAATATTATATTGTACAACAATTTGCATTTGTATTTTATTTTGATGAAACATCCGAATGCATAATTAAACAAATAAATCGTATTATAAATTATAATAATTTAGTTATTCATATGTATTAGAATTAGATATGTATATAGATGTATATGTTTGTGTATAGTACATGTACTTAAAAATCCAATTCCGAGCTAACATTTAACGTAATTACACTTAAAACTTATTTGAATTTAACAAAGTTGAAATTAAATTTGTTAGTTTATATAGTTTGGATTGAATTGTGGTGTATTAAAAGATAACTTGAAACTAAAAGTAAATAAAACGATTGCAGTTAATTTTTATTTTTCAGTAAAATGATGTAAAAGTGTTTGCAACTTTCATGAACCGACGAAATATTATATCTTTCTCTTTTGTAGACAATAAAATATCATTTTCTATTAGACGAACCAACAAAGTTTGAATGGACTTAATGAAAATTTGAATATATAACAACACGGTTGTATATTTCAACTATTTTCACATTATAATTTACATGTAAACACTAGTCACATATGTTTAATATAATAAATAATTAGTGAATTTTAACAGAACATGCATTTGACTCATTTATAATTATTAATACAAAATTTATTATAATTTTAAACGTATTGTTTCTATACACTAAACATATTTATAACGTTATAGTATTGAATTGAATTTTGTTTCCATTGTTGTATGAATAAATACTGCAAATCTATTTTGATAAATTTATAAATTTACATTTAATCGTGATTTATGGAATCGTAAGTAATTATGATTTATATTATACAATTCTATATTATGTACATAAATTGTAATCGGCAGTTAAACTTATTAATTTAATTGTAGTTTAAGTTTGTGATTTCTAATTCTCTACACCAACAATATTTATATATACATACACATACACATAGTGTGTTTTGACAGGGAAAGGGTTAACTATATGGAAGTTTATTCAGCTTAATATGAAAACATTTTAACATTGGCACTAATAATCTGATGAATTTACATTCGCTTCAAAATTATGGAGGAGGGATTTAATTAAGTTAGCTTTGAATGCATCACGCAAATAATTGTACTATAAATACCTATTTTCGAGATAATGTCACAAATATACTTGAAATTTAATCTATAACATGTTTTATTATTACGTTTTTTCTACATAATGCGATAATGTGGGATATCATCCTAGTTTGATGGTGGAAACAATACATCGATGATGCATTTTTGTGTCATTTCTTGTATAATTCCTACACCAATATCACCACTGATTAAAGCATTGTAAACGATCACCAGAAGTGGTCCAACGATTTCCGTAAAAAGTTCCGGGTTAGCATTTATAATTTCTGGTACTTTTTCTCGAATCGTGTCGGTTACATTTCTACTAAGTTCTTCGTCATCAAAGAGACCAGTAATGTTGAACTAGAATTTTTCCTATTAAACTAATAACGAACTAGTTTCCAAACTTACATTATATTTGCTAAGTGTGGCAGGTGCTTGTAAGTCTTGCAAATTGACTGTACTTGAAATAATGGCCTTAACGTACCCAGAAATCGTTAAATTCGTCACATCGGATCTTAAAAAAAGACGTCTTAAGTTTTTTGCAAAAGCTGTATAAACAGGAAACTCTTACATTATATCACCACTTCCCCATATGTTGTAATCCAATATCGTCAAGTTCATATTGTATTTACCTTGACAAGATACATCGTCATAATGTATGGTAAAGTTCACAGTGTACGTGGGCGGTATTAGTAATAAATCACCACGGATGTCATAAACATTAAAATTGACAATATTGTTACAAGAACCATCTATAGTCAATTGGCCACTATTTGTACAAATCAACAACAACTAATTACATACCGTACAATATTAATGGATTAATAATGATTGGTGTATACCTCAGATAATCCAAATCTAGTTGATCGAAATCCAAAGTTGCATTATTAAGCACAAGAGGATTGAAACTGGGCAAACCAAGATCAGGAATACCTTCGCTTAATGTTGATCTAACACATTCTACACTTTTATTAATAATATCCTCGAAAACTCTTAAATTTCCTTTAGCATTATTTTCTTTATCTCCAAAAAAAAAAATGTAAAATGTACGGTTCTTACATTTTATTTTATTATACTTACCGTGCAATTTTGTTTGGATTGTAAAACAAACTCCAATGAAAATGAAGGCAGAGAATAATAGCACCTTAAACATTTTAGTGTATAAATCAAAGCAACGAGATAAATTGTGTGTTTTAGGAACAGGTGAAGGTTTATTTTTATTCACGCAGAACAATTGTCTTTTATCTTGCAAACCACTTTAATTTAATTTTTATTTCGGACTGATGATGGTATGATTTGATAACATCTTAATTTAATTGATAAATAATTAGGAAACTTACAAAATGTCTATAATATTGCTCGCATGTATGAATAAATACTTAGAATTTTTCTCTTTAAAATATGGCATATATTTAACGTTAAATAATGTACGTATTTATATGCAAAAACACTTTACAAATATAAGTTTTCTAACCTTTGACATTCAGAAAATGTATAATGTCTGAGTAGTGTAGCCAATTTTAGTACAAAATGCACCCTATGGGACTAACGGCAATATACAAATATATTATGGAATACATTATTCTACCACACATGAATAAATTTAAACGGTAAATAGCATTAGTTTCGTTCTTACTAAAAAATTAAATTCGAAAATAAAGAAAAGAACACACATGCATATGAGTCCAACTCCTCTGCCATCAAAATATTTTTCTGTTTTTGTTCAATAATTCACCAACATGGAGTTCAAAGCTTCTTTTTACACATTGCATGAAAACGGAAATCTCTATCTATGTAATCCCTTTGTAGAGTGGTAGAGTTTTCTTCTCCTCTGTGTCCGATTCAGGAATTAACCATTAATTATTAGTAAACCGTGTTTTCCTAATATTCACATTCTCTACCCCCATGCATGATAGAACGGTTCTATGCCCAGAAAACGTTTATTACATTGTTCTGCTCTTTTGCTTCGTTATTCACCACTGATGCTCCAACCACCCACCCTAATTTGCTATATACCATTTTCCTAATGCATATCTAAAATGTTCCCGAGTTAAGTACATATTTGCAATATATTTTCCGAGTATTTCGTGTCTGCCAAACTTTTTATAAATGTAATATAACGATATATATAAAATCGCGCATGCTACATAAAAAATATCTTCAATTAACGGGCTTTATCTTGAAAAGGAAACAAATGTTGGGGTGGTAATTAAACCGCATCCCTTTATGTCAATTGTTCGCCGCCATAACTATACACAGGGTCAACCTTTTACCCGGAAACAATTAAATGTAAATTTGTCCCTATTTAAAAATATGATCACACACATTTACATTTTGCCTCACATATACAAAATATAGCAACATGTGTTGTACAAATATTTCGAAAACATAAAAAGAACATGAAATAATATTGAATACAATTTAAAAATTGTGAAAATACATGACGAAATTTTTATAAATGTTTCCATATTTTTATTCGTTCACATTTTGCCTACACACATATTCAATTTCAGTTTTTCACACAGTTATATTATTTTTTTAAATTAAAAATGAAATTTTATTGATTTTCATCTATCACAGACTTTAATATGTACGTATGCAAAAGTATCCCTCACTAACCGTTTCCCCTGGCAAATTTTGGTAATTTTCATTTATACCATTAAATTCTCTATAAAATTCTACATGGTATAGGCTATTTTTGATTTAGAAAAAACTACTAAAAATGTAAAAAAAATGCAAAATAAAAAAATTTGTTAGAAAAAGACAGAGATGTTAAACTTTAATATTATATAGATTCGTTATTATTATTATACGTTTATAAATATTTTGTGAAATATCTGCAAAATGTGAAAATTTATCTAAACTATGATGATATTTACATAAATACATTTTTCAAAGGTCGAATTTCATATTTCGTCTATGAATATTTTATAAATTCACTGCTAACGTGACACTCAATTTGGCCGTTTTGTTTCTAGGCACAAAGAAATTGGCAGAAAAATTATAAGAATTCGTTGAAATTCAGAAAAACTTTTCCTTTTGCTGTAAATAATTAATTATCTAAAAGTGTTTACAACATAAATCGATACAATACACAAGAAAAAACGTTTTGCTGTACACATTTTCACCATTTTGGTGATAGATGAATTATTACAATAGATATCTAAAAGTGGTTGTAATAAAAAAATCATTGACGCTGTGATGAAAACGAAATAATAAAAATTTTAAATGAATGTTCACTATCAAGTTATTAAATTCATGGCACGTTCTTAAAAAATTTATTCCTTACATACAACACTTGGCGCCATAAGGTTAATAGCAATATTTTGTAGCAAAATAACATCTTTAGAATATGAGTGGTTATTTTTCTTATTTCTTCCATTTAAAGAAATTTTTAATTTATTAAAATAATGTAAAACGCATTATTTTTACATTTGAATGTATTTTGATCGCAGATTTCCGACTCTCAATTAAAAATATAAATATCGATTAATATTGTAAACTTTTCTCTTGAAAAAACTTTAACAGAAAAAACTTTAATTGTACTGGGGAAAGTTTTAATTTTAAATTAATTTAACGTTTTTCCTGGAACATTAAGCAAAAAATAGAGACAATCAAGTAAATGAGCGAGAGTAAACTCATATTTGATTATTTTATTTAGTTTCTCACTAACAAACTAGTTAACAAGTTTTCCTCCAAAACTATATACGTATAACTGATTTTATAATTTAATACTAGCCGCTTGTAATATTTCCAAATTTAAATATTTACTACGTAATGTTCTTTAGATAATTAACTTGCAACAAATTTTATTACGTTTATTGGTAAATTAATTTACATAAAATACATAATACCCTACTCAATTTAATTTTGGCAATTAGGAATGGTAGACAATTTCCAGTATACGAATATAGTATTTATGAGACCAGATAATGATAATCATTGTACGGGTTAGATTGTAATTATTGTGGTGATTGTTTCGGAAATTGTATTGTATTTAGGTGTGTAATGTATATACAGCGTTGATGAAATATATAAACATAAATTAAATCTCATCTACCGCACAATTGAACGTTTTAAACATAGATAAGCTGGGTAAACGTACAAATAACTCGGAAACAATCCTTAAACAAAGTGTAGGAATGTGGAAAAACCGAAGAAACGGCCATCAGCATCCCATCCTTGAATTCCCGCTAGCGTCTAATTAATTTTGACTTGATCACACACATGACAGCAAAATTCCCTTAATGTATACTCGTATATATATATATAAAATGATTGATGGTGTAATTCTATCTACCAAATAGTAAATTTTATTCTAGGGATTATTACATCTGGTGGTTGTATGGTTGGGGAGCGATTAAGTAGTAGCGGCACTCAATTGAATGTAACATCACCGCTACAATGTGCCGTTCCAACCGCCTCACACAAGACAAGCAATGAAAGTATACCTCGTGGATTAAAAAGTGTTTCTAGGCAAAGCCTTTTAGGTAAATTCAATTGAGAAAATTCGACCCCCTCCATTTTTAAATTCGTCCAATATCGATTTTTGTTGTTTGGGAACAATTTTGTATTTCAGACCTAGTGGGTTGTAAACTAGGTATGTCAAAACCTCGACCACCCCAGGATCAAGAAGGAGGATACTTTTCAACGTCACCGTCATATATAAATCGAGCAGCAAATGTCAGTTCGGCAGCAAGTGAATTAGACTTGTCAAGAAAAGCAAGAAGAAAGGACTTGAGAGGACGGCTAAAGCTGCCTACTAGCGTTACGTTAACTAGTTCGGGGGAGGCACCATTGTTGGGGGCATGGAGAACAGCTCCAGGTTCTACGGCCGGAACAAATCCACCATCCTCTAACCACCTAAACAGTACGAGTAGCTGTAACGGCACAGAAAGGTGATTAAAGAGTGAATTTTAAGTTGATTTCTTTTAATAACTTTTGAAGTATTCGTTTTTCTTGGGGTGGGATTTTTTGTTTAAATGAAACATAAATAGAAATTAAATGTTTAATAATGATTAACTTCTTAACTTTGAGGATTAGGAATTTTTTTATAAAGTGGATCCAGAGTATTCAGTGAATGGGATAATAATAATAATTATAAATCTGGGGATGGTAGATGGGGGAATTTTTAAGTTCAGTTGAGGATTATCTGTTTCAGCCGATACGCATTTCGTAGAACAGATTCCTATAGCTCGAGGTTACGTTCCAGCTCAACAAATTGGTCTTTTGTATTTGACCCTGCGGGGAGGCTGTGTTATTACTGGTCCATGATTGTGTCCTTAGCTTTCCTTTACAATTTTTGGGTCATTATTTACCGCTTTGCCTTCAGAGAAATAGACGGTAAGTAAACAAACTTGCGTCGAAAAAGCTCACATTTATACTTAGTTCACCAATTATCCTAAAAATAATATCATAATTACCGTAAATAAATATATGGTTTCCATTTTGTGTATAAATGCGAATTTTTATTTCGAAACAATTCGTTTAATACATTTTGTTTTTTGTTTACAATGTACTAATGGAAATTTAAATTTAGCGAACACGATCCTTGTGTGGTTCTGCTTGGACTATTTTGCTGATTTTTTGTACCTGATGGATATAATGTTCCATTTTCGGACTGGTTATCTGGAAGATGGTGTATTGCAAACGGATTCAACAAAATTACGGCATCATTATATGAATTCAACAACATTTTATATAGACTGTTTGTGCCTGTTACCATTAGACTTCTTATATTTATCAGTTGGATTCAATTCAATATTACGTTCATTCCGGTTAGTGAAAATCTATAGATTTTGGGCGTTCATGGACCGCACTGAACGTCATACAAACTACCCAAACTTATTCCGGTCGAGCAGTCTCATACACTACCTCTTAGTTATATTCCATTGGAATGGTTGTCTATTCCATATCATATTAAAAAACGATGGCTTCGGCTCTAAAAATTGGGTGTACAGTGATTCGGAAAGTACAGACTATGTGAAAGCGTATTTACAAAGTTATTATTGGTGCACGTTAGCACTAACAACAATTGGGGATCTTCCTAGGCCTAGAAACAAAGGCGAATACTTATTCGTTATTTTTCAATTGTTATTTGGACTGTTACTTTTTGCCACTGTATTAGGCCATGTTGCCAACATTGTAACGTCAGTGTCGGCAGCACGAAAAGAGTTCCAGGGTAAGTTCCATTATAATAATATTTACTTTTTTTGTCCTATTTGCCTGATTTTGTGTATAACGTGCTTTTCGCTTCCACAAGGATCTCTCTTAAACCATATTATACCATATAATATATTATATACATATAATATTATACTTATATTATATGTGTATATTTAGGCCCACACATATAAAACGTGTGGTGCTGTGTGGCTAAATGCAAGTAAGGGAAACTTTCTAATCATATTAAACACACACACACAGTCTGCTTAACCATTAAATGTTAACTTAATTAAATCTAAATATTTAATACCCAAAATTAATGGTCCAAATAGACTCTACACTCAATGCCACAAATGGATTAGCTGTCTGTGGAATGAGGAACCACTTCCACATCAGACTCTAGTTCAGGAATAAGATTACTTACACAAAGTCACAAAATAACACAATTTACACAATACATATACATATCTATGAAAATATTACCTTATGCACTCTTATGCCGGACACCAAAATCCAATATTGGACTAAAATCGCGGGGTATTATTACGAGAAAAATTGTTTTGTCCCAAATTTAACAATTGTTAACATGTTTAAACTATAAATGCAAATCAAGAATAGTATTGATTAAATCATTGACTTTCTGAATAGAAAAATCTAAACGATACAGTTAACTTTTATATAAATCATTTCATGTCTTATTGTATTCCCCTGGTCTAAAGTAAAATAGATTTTCGTTGAATCAGATTTAAATTTCACATACATACACAGGCAGATTGTGTAAACAAGTATAATCCGTTTTATATATACATACATAAATATGGTACATACATATAAAATTCTATACACAGAGTTAACCGTAACATGATTCTTTTAAACCGTATCAATTCAACGTAGAGATAAAATGTAGACAATATTATTTAGGAAATTTAAAGGAAAATGATGCATTATGCTGTACAAAATACAAATAATAATATGTAAATCCTTGTGGAATGTTATCGCATCATTAATTATTATTGGCTGGGTGTTTCCAAAGATATTAGATCAATTTATATTATTATTATAAATTAAGCTTCCAATAAAAGTAGAAATAATACAGAAATTAATAAATGATAATTTTAAAGCGGGTTTTTGTTTGTGAAACATTCGATTGATTAATTGTTTTTCCACATTTCATTAACTTTCAATTTAATGTTGTTGTTTTTTTGACTTTTTTACCTATACAACACTTTATTTATACTGCTATGCGGATTTTTCTGTGTGTGTTTAAAAATAATATAAATGTATATAACAAAATATAATCACGTTTAGAGGAGCTTATAAAAAATAAATATATATACATAGGATCAATCCAACATCCCTCAGTATCTTTCAACATTATATATACCGCATTGCTGTTTCGAACCCTTCATCCCCTCCTAGTATTCGCGTTGTTATAAGCTGGTCCATTTGCGCATTTCCACTACATAAATTGACGTAATATTCCAGATTTTCCACAATTTTCAAATAACTATTAACTTATTCTAACAATTTGGTATTACAGTTTCTTCCACAAATATAATCTAAAACGTTTCTATATATGTTAAAGACATTTCTACTTTTATAGGGAGTATTCCATCATTTTTTTAAATTTCGGGACACGAAACTCCAGCCTACACAACATATCTATAAAAAAGTTTGTAAATTGTGTGTTAACTTTTAACATAGGTAACAACAGCAACAAAAAAAACTTCTAAACAAAGTATATATGGCATTTGACCATTTCAAAATTGCATTTTAACATAAAGAGAAATTTTTAATAAAACAATTTCTAAGAGAATGTTTTGTTTATTGATTTATTTTGTGCATTTCGGTACAAATTTTATACGAGAATTGTATTATAGCATTCCATTTAATAATATAAACCGAACATGTGTATAAATCAGTAAACAAGATCCCAATTCAAATATACAATAGATTTAAAAACATTTACACCAGCAATTTCTGTAATGTTCGCAGATAACTCGGCAATATGTGAGTAGGCCTTTGTTTTCCACAAATTCGTTTCCCGATATTTTCAATGTATTTTTCCTTAGTATTTTGGCTGGTTGACACTTTTAATATGTAGCATCTAACAATATTATAGCTTGCTTTCACAACTTCCAACAATATACCACCATTATTGTACTACCCCAAAAAAAAAATGTTTTTCTATACTGTGTCGTTTAAAATGTGATTCAATGAAAATATATGTTCATTTTCATTTATAAAAATATATTGAGAAGAATTGTTATGATCACAATTTAAACGAAATATAGGTATATTTTTATTTATTTGTAGTTTTCGTAAAAGAAGTTATTCCCTGAATCCACACGTTTATATTAAATTCTTCGTGTAGGCATGCCTTATTTTTATCTTTGCCTTTTATTTATATTTATTTTTATTATTGAAAGATTTATTAAATCAATTTAAATAAACTGGTAATAAATTAATATATTGTATATTTAAAATGATTTATCTCGTTATAAAATTTATCTAATAAATCATTTTGTTCGTCTTTTTGTTAATGCGGTGCACCACAATATACACAGAGAAGAAAAAGGAAAATAATTATAAATGAAAAATTGGTGTGCAAATACATTATCTCTGTGGAAGTTAAACATTAACAACATCATTGACGTTAATGAAGAGTCTATTGTACCATATCTTACTTCCGTAAATATACCATTTTTTTTTCTCTGATGCTGAAAACACTTTGACGAAACCACTGGAAACTTCATAATTTATTGTCCCTAATGATGTTAGTTTTTGAGCGTGTAAAACAAGAGGCATAGTTAATAATTTTCCAAAAAATTTTCCCTGTACTTGGCTATATAAAATTCAAACTCATAACACTAGAAAATAACGAAGGCCAATGGTGTTGTTGGTATATATATCGCTTTCAGCTTTCTTTTTACACATTATTAACACTCTTCTTACAAAACCCCTCATTAATCTTCTGTTGTGACTACTTCAGGCCATGTATTTTAAAAATCGTCTTTTATTATTCTCCTTTATTTTGAAATTCTTTAAAAATATTCCAGAATACAACATTTTTTAATGCACATCACGTATAAAATTCATCAATAAGCCACATACCTGCTATTATAAATTGTATATAAAAGATAAATAAGTATTTTATTTCACCATATTAAATAATAATGATGCTTTAAGTGGTGAATTGAGAATACTAACTAACTTACAATCACAAGAGAATAATATAACATGTGACACAATTGTACGAGCTTAGCTTAATAATTTAATTAATTAAATGAATATTTAATAAGGTTTTCACCTTTTCGTATTTAATAGCGAAAAATTTCTTTAATAATTTCACGTTGATTAAAATAGTTGCAATTTTTCATATAGATCAATCATGTTATTTTCCAGAAAAAAAAGAAAGATGTAAGCATGTTCAAATACATAACAAGTGTATAAAGTATCTGAAGCACATCTTGAAAACTAATTTAAAAGAGTTGAGAAGCACTCGATGCTTCAAGCGTTGTCAAACTCTCTAGGTATTTTTAATAGATAAACAACTTTAAACTATGTATTTTAACGAAAACATATATATATATATTGATCACATGCATTTTATAAGATTATTATATACTGTTATCATATACTTAATCAAAATAGAGTTTACATTTTGTATGTACGTCAAATGATGAACTTCTACTCCTTTTAGCACTCTGCAACATATTGTTAAAATGTTGTGTATATAAGATTTTATGGCACGTTCTTGGTGGAATCTGTACAATGTGATCTTTTGATTCTGAAATTGATATTGCACTTCAATACAGACACACTGCACTACTTATTTTTATTTCTTATTAAAAAGTACGAATTGTTTCCTCTGAAACGGATTTCGATGAAAAAATAAAGTATTAACACGCTTATTATATAACACAGTTTCCCATTCTCCCAAATTGTTTTTTCTATTTTATTTTTGATAAACATACAAAATTTAATTTTTATTAAACTTTAGAAATTTCATCAACGGTCGTGTTTGCTACAAAATTGAATTAAACTGTAAAATTAATTAAAAAAGGCGTATCTGGATATGTTAAAGTTTGTTTTAAAAGTATGAAATATAAAAACTGGTCTCGTACTAGCTGGGGTAAAATTGGTAAACCATAATAATCTTCCACATACTTTACCTTGTCTGTTATACACGTGTATTCCAAAGTAATATAAAAAACGTCCAAATTGAAATGTATTATAAATCCATTTAATGTCCATATATAAAATGAATTAAATTTCTGAATATAAGCAAATGCGACTTTCTAATTTGATTTTCTTATTATGCTGTGACTGTGTTGTTTTAGGACGAAATTTTTCACCATTAGTGAATTTAATTTGATATATCTTTAAACTAGTTTAAACTTTAAACAGACTTTGTCGAGACTTTATTATAATATTTATATTTCTATGAAAGTTTTAAAAGTATAAAAAGTATTTTCGAGTATATATGCATAATAAAATATTCCAAGTGCTCTGTTTAAAAGGCAAAGAGGCCATTTGGAGCCCTATGGAAGAAGATGGTCTACGCATCTACCATCAGAGGGTAAACATTACTGTTAGTAAGAAGATGAAACGCATATAACCTTCAATAAAATACCCTAGCAGGAATTTGTTTTTATTTGTATCCTGGTGGCCCCCTATTTTCTCATGTAATATTTCTAAATATATTTAGAAAACCGAAAGGGAAACTACATGCTACAACACAGGCCATTATCAATGTTGAATAAAACATAATAGAACAAGCTTATATGAAAAATAATATGTAAACTATTTGATTAGAATAAATTTAAATGTTTCAAAATGTACTATACAATTCCAGCATGACGTTATATTAATATATTTTTTGCAAGTTTTGTGAACAAGTGGATGTTATTTTAAAATTTAAACGGAACATCATGAAAAAAAAGCACGTTGAAAACTTTTTAAATGGGAAAGTACGAGATGCAAACCAACATTTTCGTAATGTATATTATACTTTTAAAAAGTATTCATGTGTGTTATACGAGATACATTCATATTCATTTGAATTTCACTAATTAAAATATGAGTTACGAAAAAAAACTCCGCAGTAGATTCTAGTTTTCGTATGACACATTTAACTAGGAACAATAATGTACTAATTTAAATATTTATGATATCAAATCTAACATTTTAAATTGAATACAAAAATATTGTACTCGTACCTTTATTAAAATTGATTAACTTAAAAGACATAATTAAAATAAACGATCCAATTAAAGTGATAGATAATTGGACTATTGTAACAACTAAATGAATATAGACAAAGGCAGAAGAAAATATAATAGAGACACCCTTAACTTTTAACAATAGAATAATTGTTAATATTTTATCTTATATACTTTATAAAAACTCGTTTGGATGACTTCTTTGACTTTATATATTAAAGTGTGTACGTTGAAAATAATTATGCAGTTACAATTAATTAAAAATAATATTAATGCACAACATAAAGTACATTAAAGAGGCTATATAGCGAAACTGTCATGATGGTTATAAGTGGGATGCAGTATTATTATACCAACCATCCACCACCACGTTGTAATAGTGGTGGCGCCGGTGGTGGTGAGAGTGGGGTGGGAATGTGTTCCTGAAATAGCCGCATTTCTGCCCCCATTACGATCGATGGCTCAAAAGATCTAAAAATAGCTCCATGTGTCCTACATATTGCATACTCCGGGAACTAGGCTACACGATGACATTGACTTCACGCTACTACTACCGACACGGCATAAACTGGATGGTCGTTTTGGTGGAGAGACATCGTCAGAGAGTGTAAATATTGGCGAAGAAATACAACTACTAAAACCCTTCTCTTTAAAACACATCATCCCTATATAAAGAATTATTTCGGGTTTTTTCTTGGTTCGTTTGCTTTTCTATATAATATATTGGATAATAATATTTTGACTCAATACATACAATATAAAATTTATACGATATTTTTCTTGTCAGTAAATAAAATACAATGATTTAGATGTTAGGAAAAGGTCAAAAGAAAAGTTCATTACTGTGCATTTTCCGGTTTTTATGGCTTTTATACTTATATATAGAAACTCGAGCTAATACTACTATAAATTTTACAATTTTAAATAAAACAATCAAACAGTTTTACAGCCAAATATATTTTCAAACTTCATTTCATCAAGTTTAATTTTTATAGTTGTTGTAAAGATGTCCAATTTTCTTAGTCAATTAAAATTTATTTAATGAAATTCTCTAAAAAATTTAAAAATTGTCCTCTTTTACCAAAGATGTCATCAACAATGTGTTAAATAATCGTCATGCATGTAAATATATGTACGATTTTACTGTTACAGAACTGGGCCAAATTTCTAATAAAACGTTTCAAATCCATTTGAAGGGTGCGAATTGCACCCTCACGGGACATAAACAGTATAACTTTGTATTAAACATACGTTCATTTAAAATGAAATTGCACTTTAGAGTTTTGCCTTTACTTATCCATAATATTAATTCTTATCTAAGTCAAAAAGCCATTGGAGCAATTTTTTATTAGAAATTTATTCGTACAGCTGATATTATAGATATAATCTACGAGGCGCGAATTCAAAATTACGATAGTTGATTAGAATTTTATTTTTATGGTATATCTATGAATAATACCTATGCTATCAAAGTCTTTATGGACGCTCGAAAACGTTATGTTTTCTAGGCTTAACACACTGACACCTGTAGGATACGGTTATTGGTTATAGTAATATGTACTTGACACTACATAGCATCGAAGGACTAATCTCATTGTAGGTGGAAACGTGTTGAAAATGGCTATCGTCCTGAATAATTGATAATAATAGATAATGTTGGAGGCGAACATTCTGAATCAATAAAAGAATTTATCTGTTGTGACATCCCATTGATTCAATATAGAAAGAAATTGTAGAAAATATGGACACAATTTTTTTTCTCTCCATTTAAAGGACCACATTTTCAGTAATTACATAATTAGGTATTTTTAGCTTCATTATTCATTACTGGGTAAAATTCCTTTCGGTTTAAAAAACTTTTGTAATATCTTCCGGAAATAAACCACAAGTTTAGCTTGTTTATTAAATAATAAAACAATACCAACAAAATTTCAATGAACAATTTTTTTATTCGAAATTTCGTACTGTACAACATTAAATCTCAGAGGAACTTTAGTGGTATACCTATGAGTATTTTATTTATAACGTTGTAAGGTACTATTTAAATCTGTGATGAGCTGAATAGTAGAGCCCACAAAACTTTTAGGATGGATATTTTACCAGGGAAACGTTTCCCAAGACAAATTAACTAAATAAGTTTAGAGTGTAGGAGAAAAAACTTTTTAACATATGAAAAAAGTTTTCAATGATAATGACGATAATGATAGGTACTGGATTATACGAGTATATATGTATATTTGTGTTTAAAAGATAGAAAATTCAAAGAATAGAAGTGTGCGAACAGAAGGCTTTTATGCCACCCCCGTATTTGGGGCGTCTCTTACAAAATAAACAAGTTTGATATTAAGTAACGATAGTGTGGCGAATGGGGGCGGCCGTCTTTTTAATAATAATCTTCCCCTTATAAATTACACAGCGTTTATATGTTGTTTTTTCTGAAAATGTCGTTTACTTCTTTTTTCATTACGAAACGATAACAGTTAGAAAATGCATTTAGATTTATACATTCGAGTTTTTTTTTGGTTAGCTTTGTAATGTGTGCAATAAATTGCAGTTATCTTTTAAATGATATAAACATTTGTAGAAAATAACATGATACCTATACGTAAAATGGATACGAATTTATATAAATAAATTTAATTAATGTAATAATGTGTTGTTTTGTATTCCCTTAGGTACGTTCATACAACAGTTAGCAATAAAATTTTATTATTATTGTATTTTATATCCTTACATGTTTGGGAAACGTTATATGTATCGAATGCATGTATAAATTGGAAATATCTTTCAAAGCTTTTAAAATTCGTTATAAACACAAACACATCTCTATATTTTCGTATCATTCAATTATATACGTATTTCTAGTGCTATTTTCTGAGAATGTAGACGACACAAATTGCCTTCGTAAATATCAACTTTTTCCTATTACAATCAAAATGACCCGAAAAGTCTATCAGGGTATCATTTTTCTTTTTTGGCTTTCTAAAAACTACTATTTATCAAGACATGTAGCCCCATAAATAATTAAATAAATTCTTAAAACTCAAAGAAGCTATTCTAAGTGCTCTTCTATTGTGCATTTTTATCTAAAAACGTAGAAAGGATATTAATGTCACAGATCTTTACCTTTTGCACAGCATCATATCAGCAAGTTATCTAAATTGCAAATTTTGTTGGTGCAAAGAGAATATTACCATTTTTTATTTAGTCAAAAGAACGATGATAAAACAATCAATGCGAAGTTTTTTTATATTCAAATGCTTAAAAGAAGACGATTTAAATTGAAAGCTAATCATAAATAAAACTATATTGAACCAATTTACCTTAATTGCAGTCAATTTTGAAGCCACATTTAAAATTCGACTGAAATTGGTAAATGGACGTCAATTTAATTATCAATATTTAAAACATTTGATGATATTTTATATTGCTATTTTTCGCTTATTCTATGTATAAATTTTTAATTTTGCTTAATAATTAATTACAGTGACTTCTTAATCCCTTTACATTATTTATATAGTATTGTTATACCTTTGAAAGAAAAAATAATTTCATTAAAAATAAATTTATACGTTAAATTGTAAAAATATTTTTTCTTTCAACAACAGTTTTACAATTTTTAGCATTTGCAATTTCAATACCTTTTATTATTAAATATATCCATGTATAATACTAAATATGCAGTTATTTCAATTCAATTATCGATTTAGTTGAATACAATATTATCTGAACATGGAATTTTAATTGTTTCAGCAAAATTAGATGGTGTAAAAACATATATGCGAATGCGACGTGTACCAAATCATTTACAAGTGAAAGTAATTAAATGGTTCGACTACCTGTGGCTTACGCAAAAATGTTCAGACGAAGAAAGGGCCGTATCGTGTCTTCCAGATAAGTTAAAGGCTGAAATAGCAATCAATGTACATCTAGACACCTTAAAAAGGGTAGAAATTTTTCAAAATACTGAAGCTGGATTCCTATGCGAATTGGTGCTTAGATTAAGGCCAGTGCTTTTCTCACCTGGTGATTACATTTGTCGAAAAGGTACAAAAATCAATACATACTAGTTTTGCCACTTTTATAAAATATTAAATACATTTTCAAGTTTCTTATACGATCTAAAACCATAAAACAGTTTAGACACACTTTATCGAGTTTCAAACCGCTTTTAAACTTAACAGTTCCAAATAGATGGAAAACTTCTACACACATGAACACTGTTCACATGCTATTAAGTAGTTGAATATTCAACTTAACACTTTAATTTAAGTATTCAAACACCTAAAATGATAAGCAGTAGAACTTTGATAATTGTTTTAACTCACCTCAATGAACATGTATATCTCTTTCGTCATTCAGTGACATTGTTTAACACGTTAGATATTCGCGTAGGATAAGCTCATTAAAATTTCCATCTTGTTGAAAAGTTGTACTAATCGAATTTAAAATTTCCTTTGTTTTGGTGTTTTTCTCTGTTCTCTCTGTAGGCGAGGTAGGTAAAGAAATGTATATAGTGAACCGTGGTCGGCTGCAAGTAGTTGCTGATAATGGTAAAACCGTCTTAGCTACGTTAAAGGCTGGAAGTTATTTTGGCGAAATATCCATATTGAATATGGGCACGGCAGGTAAACATCTTGGTAAATATCAGCAGGCAGGCCCAATGAATTTATTTGTATTTTGAGGATTTTTATACTTATATACAATTACTCTATTTTATTACATATGTATATATATAATTCCTCTATGCATGTCACTTGAAAAATTATACATAAATATATGTATATGTTTGGAAGGAGTTTTCACGATTCCCTTTCAACATAAAGTAAAATTGATGTACAAAAGATTCTCTGATGAGAAAATTATATATCGTGAAAATGTCTTCTTTGACTGTATTTATAAACTTCTATCCTGCCTGGCTTTTATTTGTCAAAAGTTAGTTTATTATAAAAATTACTTTTTAATAAAGAGCGTCTCTAAAATGAGAAATTTATCACTGGAAATTGACTAGATTTGTTGAAAGTTTATTAACATTAAAATATCGCAGGGTGTATATTTAAAAAGTATTAAATTTCACTTCAATTAACAAATTAGAAACTATAAAATATACATCCTGCACTGTTTTGTATTCAAATGCGAGCGTCTACCTTTGATCCATGATTAAAATGTTTGCATTTATTGTGTTTCTACAACATTAAAACTAATTATTTAAACTACTAAAATGCCGTCCCTTTAAAACCCCAAAGAACATCTTCTATTACTAAAACTTTGGCATGTATATATACAGTAATTTGTTTCCGTTTTTCTTTTTTCTTCTTTTATTTCGTCTAAACTAATCTTCGTATATATATATGGATGCTACGTTTTTGAATGCAATAAAAGGCCCTACGTATGTTTTTGTAGGTAATCGTAGAACGGCCAGTGTGCGGTCAGTTGGTTACAGCGATTTATTTGTATTAAGTAAAAAGGATATGTGGGACGTTCTGAAAGAATATCCTGCTGCACGGGTGCGTCTTGAAGCAATTGCTGTCAAACGATTGGAAAAATACAAAAGAGCTCCACTAGAAAAAGGTACTTTTTTTCTTCTCTTCCTTCATTTGCCATCTCCTTATATTTTTCCCACTATTTTCAAAACCATCACACAGTTCTTAAATAACTGGCATATATACATTATAGAGTAACTTGAAAACTTGACGTTGAAAAGTTTTATTTTCGTTTCTTTAATAAAATATTTTATATAAACACACACATTATTGCTTTATGGTAATGCATAATAGAGGGAAACTTTGAATATAGTATACAGGATAATGTTGGGTTGAGAAACTTCTCTCTATATTATAGCCGCACATACATACATAACTTGTCGAACTTGTTTTCTAGCAAAATATGTTAGGCAAATTTGTAAGACGGTGTTGGCGTATTGCAATTTCACAATTTTAATATAAAATTTATTATTATGATTCCTGTCTGTATAATATTATAATATAAACCGTATATTGACTATTTGTTTTATAATATACCAGTTTTATATTCAATTATATGTGATGTTTGTTTATACGTATATACTTTAAATAATAAATTTTATATTTAGGTATATTGTATACTATATTATTTAATAATGTGTTAGTATAAGCCAATAGTTTAATGTACGATTAATTTTAATAAAATTTCAAAATTCAATTTAAATATATAATGCACGAAATGAAATTAGCTTATGTGTTTAATGTGATGGTTGAAGCTGCAATGGGTCGAAGTCAGTCGACGCCAGGATTAATTGAATCCCGCGGCAAGGTAGCATTGGAAGATATGTGGGTGCCGCCGACGCTGGTGGGTTTGACGCCCACGTATCCACGTTCGTTGATGGGGTCGCCATCGCCGCCACCACAACAAACGCCCAACAGTCCCGGTGGTTCGACCAGCAGCGTGCCAAGCCATCATCAAACGTCGGCATCACATCGGCGATCAGGTTTCCGAAATATATATATATTTATATTTGTTTTCTTTTAACACCATTTTCGCAAACCCATTCTGTGGATATTAATTTCAGATTTTACAGGAGTTACATTACAATGCGACAGCATGACGCAACTAGTGTCTGGCGTTACAACACCTTTATTGGGCTCCTCTCATGAAGCACTGGAATCTGAAATTAAAAGACTTAGGGAACGGCTGCATACTGTTGAAACGGAAAACGCGGCAATGAGTGTCAAATTAAACCAGCAACAATGGGAATTGGAGAATCGTTTGGCCGAAATTGAAATGCAAATATGCGGTTCGCGATCTACTAGCAGTTTAGAAGACAATGAACGTAATCGTGAAAGTATCATTTAACAACAAAATGGGCTGCCTTACTACGTACTGAAAGCGAATGCGATTTATGCATTTGTTCAATGTACTGTGTAGTATTGGCGGCAAAGATTATTTCATTTACATACATAATATATATATATATATAGAAAAAGGCGAGTGATATTTTACTTGCACAACTTTATAGAAAAGTTCATATATTACAAAAAAAAGACATTATGAAAAATTCTCAAAAACTTTTAAAGACGATTTTTTAGTGAATTTTTACTGTTGTCAAATTGAAAAAAAATGTTTAGTGATTTGTTCACCAATATGACTGCCAAAAAATTGTATAAAACTTTTCATAGCGCAACTAGGGGTAAATATTTCTCGCTTTAATACTTCACACAATGGAAGAGTCCAAGTTTTTTTACTTCTTTTTTTTTTTTGTTCCCGTGAGGGAATTTCCTAAACGGAATGTCAGTTTATAAGCTCTTTTTATTGTAAAAAATGATGCTGCCATTATTTAAAATTGAACTTCTTTAATAATAAATAAACACACGAGAAAAAACAGGTATACAGGGTTTAATTACATTATTTATATCTATAAAAATCGATTGATTCTGTTAAGTTGTGAAACAAGTTAAAATTACGAGAATAATCAATTTATGTCTCATGTATTATAAATTAATTTCAAATTTGGTTAAGCACAAAGTGTCTTATCAAATGACCAAATTGTTTTCAACCCCTGCTCATACCGAAATAAACTAAAATGTTATCATACTATCTTTATTTAATCCAAGATTGGGAACGGTTTCACTTTTTATTCCATCATAAAACTAATTACTGACATTCTACTATTATACCAACATTGTTTTTAATATTTACCTCTAGACAATAAAACAAATTAGATTAGTTTATACACGACCCTTGTGAGTGAAAATATGTGTTATTTGTAATGGTGCTTCGATCCGATATTCGATATAGTGTGCTAATCGAACGGTAAAACTTTGTAAATAAATATCTAGTTTTAAAAAAACTCAAAATGAATTAAATGGAAGTTAAGAAATGGTGGCGGATATAGAGGTCTTTTTTGTTATTCAATTCCTATTTGCATAAACCATTCTAATACAGATTTGTATTTAAATACCACCGATTTGTCTTTGGTTTCAATGAAATGAGTTTTCAATCAATTATTCAAGAAAATAGATAAAGGAGTCACAGCCGCAATTCTAAATTTTTTACACCAAAATAGGTACCTAGAGTAGCAACCACTTAAAAGTGACTTTGTTGTCTATTTGGCATCATATAAATAAATAAATATGTTATTTTATTTCAACCTCTACATCCTTATACACTTTCTTCAACTTTTAACAAACATGGTACTATTAATGACTTAAAATTCAGTTGAATGTAAAAAATTTCTTAAAAATGACAATTTAACATTGTTTTTTGTTATTTAACATAAAAAAATCAATCGGAATGATACATAATTATAATAAGTGAAAATTGCGATTATTATTCTCCATCGGATAAGTTCCGTAAGTTCGTGAGCCGATTTTTATTTCAAAAATGGCACACGTACAGGGACCAAACTTATTCTTTCTTTAGTGCATCCTTAAAAACCACTTATTTAATCCTTAACTCTTCCAGCAGACCATCTATGAACGATTATTTTAAATGAAAGTGACCCTCATTGTTAAAAATTGTTTCATGTAAACAATCAAACTTTTGACTTATGAAATAAAAATTATTAATTTTGGCTTTACATGAAACGATATATAAAAATATTATGTACAGTTGCTAAAAAGTCTTATACAAAAACCCTTTTACCAAACCATCTAAATTATAAATATAAACGATTTAAAAAGCTACCTACATAAAAAATATACATTCGAGAGATTTACTGCCATGTTTATAAAAATGATTATCATTGTAACTGTTTATCCAATTTTTGTGAGAGGGAAAAGTTAGTCCATAGTTTTTCGTTAGCTAATAGTCTTATTTTTGGAACAATCTTGTAGATGAGTAGATATTTTTAAAACAGAAAAAGATACATCATTAAAAGATTTTTGCTTGATCATGATAATGTTTTTTAAATGAGAAATTCCGTAGGTTCCAAAAAGTAACTAAATTTTGCAAACTTAAAGATTGTGAAACCATGAAAGTTACCCCTTCAATGTTATAAATAGCTACTTGTGTAATTTGTTAATAAAGTATGAATACACTAATATTACAAACCTTTTAAATATGAATAAAATTTTGTATTAGTTATTAGGATAAAATTGTGCCAAAAAAGAATATAAACTACAAATTTGTTTATTTTGTGGTAACTTTTGAATGGTTTTTGAATCTGATAATAATTATGAATTACAGTATTAAATTTTTCATAAATTATTATAATACCTGTGAGACCAAATATTTTAAGGGATTTTTTGATTAATATAAAAATTATTAATAAAAACTATTATACACAATTTTTGCTTAAATAATATGGATACGTATATTATTACATAATATGAAAATATGAATGAAGAGTTGTACTTAATTGTTCTGTTTTAATGAGTACATCAGCATAACAAATAAACACATAAAAATTGAACAACAATCCAACAATATAAAATAAAACCATGTTATTAATATTTGTTGCTATATTGTTAAATAGAGATATATTATTATAAATTAAGATATATTTATTAAATGTACTAATAATTTATTTTCAGTAGATGAATTAAGAATTGTTTTTAAAATTACAAAGGGACAACTTATAAATTACAAATTCCTCAAATAAAAGTGCATTGAAATGTAAAAACCACAGCTTTTAAATCCACTATTGGTTGTTAAATTGTTTTTAAACAGATTCATATCATAACAATGATCGCTAATAAACGCATTCAAGGGTTTTTCTAATTTGAGCATCCAATAATATGCCGTGTCGGTGTAAATATTATAATACAAAAATTAATTACTTAGCTACAAGAAAAAATAAAACCATTTCTATGAATTTATCCAAAGAAAAATAAAATTTTTCATTGTTATAATTATTAAAATATTTCCCATTAATAAAAAAAATTAAAAAAGAACTTGTCTGTTTTTAATTTCGCTTTCAATCCTCAAATAAAAATGCATTTATGTAAAAATTTGTATATTTAATTACAATCTTTTTATGTTTTAATTAAAATTTATTACAACTTTACCTCTAAGATGTCCCTTAGCAACAGTATCGAATGCTTCAGGTAAATTATCCCATTTAACTTCTTTATGAATAATTGGTTTAATCTAAAATATCCATAAGAATTTTAATATTCTTTAATTAAAAAATTTAAACCGTACCTTTTCAGCACAAACTAAATCATGAATAAATTTAAAACCATTACTAGAAGGCATAAAAAATCCCCATTTTAAAGTCTTTCCATTAGAAATATTACTTATATTACTAGTAAACAAACTTATAGAACTTTTTATTAGTCCTCCAACAAGCCCTAAAGAGTCTGTATTGATCATTAAAGGTGAATTTAATGTTATATAGGAATTAAATCGCCAATTCCTTGGTACATTATCAAAACCAAATTTTGCGCAATCTAAAATTATATCATACCTAAAATACGAGACTTTTATTTAACATTGTTTTGTTTATTTATTAAAATAAATAATACTTGGCTTCATTTGCTACAAACGCCTCAAAACCAGGTTCGGTATAATCAAAAACACAGTCTGCTCCTAACGATTTTACTAAATTGATGGCGTCAGTGGAGCACGTTGCAAAAACCTATAACACAAACTAAAGTACGTGCATAATTAATACTGAATAATTACTGTGCATTCTTGTGATTTTAGAAGTTGTACAGCCAAAGTGCCAACACCTCCAGAGGCGCCCAAAATTAATACTTTCGCTTTAGATGACACGTTTCCTGTTAGAAATAGTGCACTCCATGCAGTCATAGTGGCGTAGACGAGTGAAGCACTTTGAACATCGTTTAAGTGTTTTGGTTTTAATTGTATCTAAAAATTATATTTTTTATATACCTACAATAAATTTAAAGGAATATGTGTTACATGTGATTTATTAACAGCCACAATTTCTGAGAAGGTACCTTGCTTATGTAGGGGACTAAAACCATACACTTCGTCTCCTATTTTTAATGAATCGTCAACTTTTAGACCTTTCGCTATAACAATTCCTGAAAAGTCACGGCCAAGAATTAATGGAAATTCTATATCTGCGTTTCTTCGTAAATTGATAAGAGTTTTTGCATATCCATGTAACATTAATAAGTCTATTGGATTTATTGAAGCAGCGTTTACTTTTACAAGTACATCGTCAGGGTTGTTAATAATTTTTATTCGTGTAGAATTTAAAGTTAATTCGCTTGTATCGCCATATCCATTAATTACCCATGACTTTATTTTACTACACAATGCGTAATTTACAGCTTGTTTACTTGCAATCGTATTTAAACATCTTTTAATCATAATTAATACAATTTAAACAATTTTATTATTAAAAATAATATACAAAAGTTGGGTTAGAACATTAAAAAAAACATTTAAAAATATTTCAGAGGTCAATTCAAGTAGGAATGACACAGGTGGAATGAGGAAATTTTCAAGCAAAAAAATTATTAAAGTAATAGTGGAACTTCCATTCCATAACTCGATTTATTAGAAAAATGCGATCCATTTATTTATATATGGAATTAATAAAATATAAAATATAAGCAACAAGGCCAATTATTTGCATTTGAAAAATTATACTTGAATTGTCCTCTTAATTCAATTAAAAATCTAAACTACTCTTTTAGTTCAGTGGAACTGCTTATGTAAGACAATTGTAACTACTGCCGAGCTGTCAAAATGTCACTTGAATGTCATTTTTGATTGTATAACTATTGTATTATATATTCTATAATCTGTGGTAGTATATATGCATAAAATTATTTTCCTTTATTCGCATTAACAACTAGAGGTATAAAATTTATATGGGATTCAATGGAATATAAAATTTCTTTGTAGCTAAACGGAAGAATGTCTGCTGCGGCACCTAGTAGAGGAATCGTTGGACTCTTCAAAAGAGGCTGGAACGAAATACCCGAAATTGTTGCCAGTGGCATTTTAGGACTTGTTGGTATTGGAATTACAATTTATGCCTGTAGAAAAGATATTCAAAGGGGACCCTACAGACCAAACAAATTATCCTACACTGTTATAAGAGATGATGATCCATTAGCAGAAACAGTCCGAAAACTAAATGAGTCTAAATAACTAAAATAATTTTTAGTAGTGTTCAATAAACTATGTTAATGTTCATTTCATTAATTTTATTTAAACAATATAGATAAAACCTCATAATATACAATTAATTTCGGTAAACAAAGTATTTATACAATTTTAATGTTGGATAGTTGATAATTAGAAAATAATTTTTGATTAAATAAGTATTTTATATGAAAACCTAAAAATTACATAATAAGATCTTAGGCGTTTTGCTTCCACATCACACTAGTTATCTTTTAACACCACGAAAAGAAGGGGCTCTTATCCTGGAAGCGTTGTGTAAAGTTAAAAAACCTAGACGTGTGTTGTCCTTGAGACCTGCAACAACATCACATATTTCGTATTTAAATAAAAATTAATATTAAAACAAAAATACTTTTCTACAACAACAGCTGGCATTTGAACCAATTGCACTGGTGATTTTCCATCTTTGAGAGCTTGTGTTAAATTTAATATTTGGCCCCGCATCACCGACATTTGTCTTTCAAATAAATTACGATCGAAACCCTTATCCTGTTTGAATAGTAAATATAAATCATCACATAAGTCCTACAAACAAACACTGCCATAATAATAATTTCATTTATATTTAAAGTAAACGAATGTACCTGTACAAAATTCATATCAGCCAATAAAGGTAACACTAGATCCTTTATTTCTTTACTAAATGGTACCTTGGCTTGAGGCAACCAGGCCCAATGATATGGATATGCCCGCCAACTGTCCGGATGTTTATACGGAAATGCCAAACCATTATCAATTGCTGCTATACTAATCTCTGGCAATTGTACCAGATTCCATTCGGACGTTTCGGTTAATTCAACTTGTGCACTTACCGTATTACCATTAACTATCGTTGGATGATCGTATTTAATAAGCCAATTATCGTTGCCACGGTCCGTATTTCGTATAATATAATCCAATACAACTAAACGTTCGAATTGTAATTGGAATTTCTGTGCAACCATTTGTGGTAACGGTTCCACTTCGAAACGTCTTAACCAATAATCAGCATCCTTGTAACCATCAACAAATAATTGAAATGATCCACACTTTGGCGGAAGACCTATTCTATTAAATCGTAAACCAACATTCGGGAATTGTTCCATTATGGCTCGTTTTACTCGTGCTTTTTGTCTATCTAGTCTTAAATAATTAAATGTTTCCGAAACTAACTTAACAACCTATAAAATGTCTATATAAAAAAGTTGTTTGTAGCAAAATAAAGGGTGTCGTACACGTGTTTTTGGTACAATATTTAAATTGAGCTTGGCATCTACCAAATATGCCGCGGCTTCCGACAAATAGCCTTGATTTGGTATTAAACAAGACCTTCCAAAACAACACGGACAACATAATTTATGCATCCATTTCGTCCATTTTGGATTCAGACGGCCGTAAGGTTCCTCATCTTTCGGCTTAAATACAGCAATTATTTTCTAAAACATAAAAATAAAAAAATACATAAATTCCTATGTAGGTAAACAATTTTATTGCGTTGTTGAACTTTAACCAAAGGAAACATTTATTGTATTGCAACGTCACCTCCCCTAATAAAAGTTCTTTTTCATATTTGCTTTAGTTCGTTTATTCTGTGGTAATCAACTTTTAACCACAAAATGAATAAGAATTAAGCAAGTATCAAATTTCGTTTGAATTCAGTACTAACCCCGGATGGATTTTTAACGAAATATGACCCACTAGAACCTTGCGATATCCTTTCTGGAAATATTCCATTATCTATTGCAACTTCGGATTGCCAAACCAAATCGCTAAATGATGGATCGTCTGGAAAACAAGATAAAAATCACGTATAGATATAATTAAATTGCGTTTTAAAGTAAACAAAGGTTAACGAACCTGGGAATTGATTGTAAGAGACATCAAGCCCTCCCAACAAAGGCTGTGACTCTCTATTCAGTCCCGGGGAATCCAATGCTGATTCAAAAGCGACTTCTGGTAGCAATGGTAGAATTGCGTCTCTATTATCACCACTCAAGGCACTAAGACCTTCGTTTTCCGTACCATTAATTTTACTAGCTAGTATAGGAACAGTCTCATTGGCACTCATCACCTAATTTTAAAGTTTTGTAACGATATTTTAACATTTAAAACTTAATTTGATATGAATTTTCAAGTATTTCTAACCTAATAAACGTGCATAAAATTTAAAATTTTATTTTCTACTTAAAACTAACATCTCATTAATTGACTAGAAATATTTACAGATATATGTTTAGAAGAAATATTTATTTGTTTATTTACAAATGGGAATGTAAATTATTTGCCCAACATTACAAAATCATTAAAAGAAACCCGCAAACAGAAGGTGACAGAGGATGACACATATTTACAAGTTGTGAGTGAAGTCAGCTGATTTAGAACAAATAAAAATCACCACCGGTCTGAAACTAGCAGTCGAAACTTTCCAGCCGATTTAAATTTGGCAAGATCGCAGAATAGGCCACGCCGCATTTTAGTTCAAATGAACATTTTTCAAATATCAATTCACGAAAAACTGCTAGTTCAAATTTAATGCTGTAAACGAATTTATATTTATTGGGTCCCATTTTATAAGACAATACGATTAATTTCACAAAATGTATGATGTTGAATTTTTTATTAAGCTTTGTTCAACTCATTTACATGCAAATTTTTAAACAGCCGCCATTTTGTTTCTAATTCAGCTAGAAAAAAAACAGTTTTTTCTTTAAATTTTTCCATAATTTTTCTAATAGCCTTTTAAAGAATACGTTCTTAGGAATAAAAATCATTTTGATTCTGAATTTTTTACAATGATTTTCCCGTTCGGAGTACAAATTAGTATGACTGGTGTTGAAAAGTGTACTCGGAGTACGAAACAACCGATAAAGGCGTGGTCTATTTTGCGGTGTTGCCAAATTTAAATCAGCTACTAACTTCACTAATTTTTTTGAGAAGACGAAGAAGATAATTATAACCTCCAATAAAATTGAAATTTCCAAACTGTTTTTAAATTTGTTTATGTTTTTGTCATTAAAAATGCTTTTTCAAAATTTTCCCCAATGTTTTCATAAAATTCCTGTACTTAAACGGAATATTTCAACTTATAAAGCAAATCGGCAAATTTTAATTGAACATTTTGGTAAAAAATTTAAAAAAATCAACAAATTTTGTTGAAAATCGTAAAAATTTATAGGTTTATCAATGAGTAAAGCGTCAGAATGTTTGAAAAAATGGAAGTTGGATACAAAGGACAGTGGCCTGTTGCTCGATTCGATAAATTACTGCAAAACTTTGGGATTTACAAACAAACAAATAATTCAAACTCCAAAAATTATTTCTAGACATCCCTTAATTTTAGAACAGCATTATTTGTTAATGAAGGAGGGTGGTTTTAATAATATAAGTCCCAAAGTCTTATTCAGGTTTGCATCAGTTTGATTCAACGTTTTTTGGAGCATTAATTTTACTTATTTAAGGGCTATACATTTTATGCGTTGCGAAATACAAAAATTAAAGAAATGGTGTTTAATCTCCCCTGAAACAAATGTAGCTGACAGTTTTTTACAGCACATAAGCCCTTTACCAAAAGATTTTAACCCTGACATTAAAAGTAATCGATTTCAAGCTGTACACTACTCTATTTTACATGAATATTTAAGTAAAACATCTTCAAATTTGACGTAATTTATATAATTTAAGTTATTTAATTGTAGAGCGAAGACTGAATGCCACAGAGGAAGAGTTAGCAAATTTATTTAAAATCCATCGTATGATAAAACACAAAAGTTTACAAATTATTCAAGAAAATATATCACTTGCCGAAGAAATGGGATTATCACCGAAGAAAATTATTAAACACGGTTATATATTGCACAATTATCCTAAATATACGAAAACGGCTCTATCAGATTTGTCGAATTTGGCTGGTACTAATCTAAAAGAATCAATGAAGGTGTATCCAAAATTAATGATGACGTCTCCAAAAAATTTCCTAAAAATTTATGGAATATTGAAAGTAGTTTTCCAAATGTTGATTTAATCCAATTTACAACAAATTTTCCTTTGTAGGAATTTAATATTTCCGATGAAACAATTCGTAGACAAATGAATATTTTCACTTTAAGCCCTGAGACTGTTCGGTTACGTTTGGAGGAGATAAAAAGAGTACCTGAACTTAGAGTTTTATTTAAAAATAAAAATATTTTATCAATAGTGGTGTTTTATAATAGAGCATCCACTCGGTTGTCGTTTATGCAACAATTGCAGTTTAATTGCACATCGTTGAGGCTTTTAGGTGCTGTTCTAACTAGAAATTTATATTGTTTGTTCGTAAAATATATTTTCAGGTGCTTATAATGGTTTTGACGATCACGTGCAAGAAGGAAAAGATATTTATCATTTTTCTGATGTTTCGCAATTTATATCAAATTTGTTAGGAGTTGATAAGAAGTTGTTTAAGAACGTTTTGAAAAAGCATCCTTTCTGTTGTCATGTACCTTTTTTAGAAATAGAAAAAACTTTTTTGTACCTACGACATCATAAT
The DNA here is from genome assembly GCA_004796505.1 of Oryzaephilus surinamensis. Lineage (NCBI taxonomy): Eukaryota > Metazoa > Arthropoda > Insecta > Coleoptera > Silvanidae > Oryzaephilus > Oryzaephilus surinamensis. The sequence goes on along the minus strand of SSSI01008520.1, from coordinate 19,275 downwards.
TATAAAGTGACTGATATTTTACAAGTTATAGACATTTTATTGTATCCCATGTAGGCTTTTTATAATTTATTGTGTTTGTATTTTTAAATTAAATTCGTTTTATTTACAGTAATAAGATAGAAAATGCTGTGAAACAAATGAAACAAGATGAAAACCTGCCTGGAAAACTAAGCAAAGTAAATAAGCTCAATTTAATTTATTACCTAATAGAAAAGGATTTTCATTTTACCGGTAATGGAATATGGAATAATTCCGACACGATAAAAGATGAATAAAGACTAAATTTAATGTAAATAAAATTTAATAAAAATCCACATTGTTTAAATTTTTCTTTTCCCCTACCCCTAATCTTAAACATAGCTCTTCCTTTAAATAGTTCGGAGTAAAAATTTAGGATCAGTGCAGAAACTGCTACGTTAAGAATTGCGACAGAACACCTAATGAACATATAACACTTGACAGTTGGACTGACAGACTAGGCATTATCAAAACTTTTTGCATGCAAATGTTTAATAATTATTTTTAATAAATTACGCGATAAATCCCTTGTGATTTAAAAAAATGGCAGACATATTGACTGAAACAGTTCAACCGGAAGATTTGAAAGTAAGTTATTATAATTTGTAGGAATTACACCAGTTTTATAAACAGATATGAGTCATAACAAATAAATAAATTTTTTAAGAAATTCGAAAAAATATACCACGAACAGTTGTACAAGAACGACGTTACACCCAAGGCACAGTTCGAATACGCTTGGTGCTTAGTAAGAAGTAAATATTCCACAGATATCCGAAAGGGAATCATCCTTTTAGAAGAATTGTACAAAAATCATGAGGCTGGCCAAAGAGATTATCTGTATTATTTAGCAATTGGTAATGCAAGACTTAAAGAATATTCTAAAGCAATGGGCTATGTTCGATCTTTCCTAGCAATAGAACCAGGTACGAAAAAACTGCTCAACAAACCGACAATGTTCACCAAAATTTTTTCAGGTAATCAGCAAGTGCTAAATTTACAACAAATTATTAAGAAGAAAATGGAAAAAGAAGGACTTATGGGCATTGCAGTCACCACAGGAGCTGTTCTAGCTGTTGGTGCTATAGTTGGCATTGGAATGGCAATTGCTGGCAAAACATCGAAATGATGCAACCGTAAAAAATGGAAAATAATTAGTAGTTTTTGATTTCATTTCATTAATGCATTTCGTATATCAATAAAATTACATTTTCCGATTATTTCCATGATACGTAATTGAATTTAGGCTGTTGAAATAATATTTAACATATCATTTAAATTTGGTTTTGTTTTCTTATGTTAAATAAACAAGATGTAAGTATAATTGTTATAAATTCTAGATTTCTCTTATTTATTTTGTACTATTTTGTTACCAATTGATGCTTTCATTGTATGTATATAACTGTAAAAATAATATATAAGTACTTTTAACAAACTTTATTATTAAACGTAACATAACTGTACATAAAACTAATTAATTAATCAAAATAGTCTTCGATATCAATGTCCGGATTAAGAATATCGTCTCCAAATGGCGACAAATCCAACTGATTAAGTATCAAGTTTTCACACATTTCCTCCAAATCGGTTTCACCAATTAAAATAGCACCTTGTAGCTTGTTATTTTCCAACACAAACTTAATATATTCCACACCTTTAGTCATACGCAGTAAAATTTCATAATTTGTTCCCAATTTTTGACCATTAAACAATCCTAACAGAATAACTTTATGTCCAAACAGCTTTGTTGAGTGTGCAAACATTTCAAAGCAGAAATCTTGAATAATTTCTTGCTTTTGCAAATGACCAGACATACATTTAGCTGCATAGCATCCCATTTGCCTGGCCTGTGTCCATAATTTCATTTGGAACCAATGTTTCGCAACATCCCAATTTACAGAACAAACATCACCAGCTGCATAAATATCTGATAAATTTGTTTGCATAAATTCGTTTACCAACAAACTGCCATCTGTTGCACTAGTTGCAAAACTGTTTTTAGAAATAAAATTCCGTTTTGCACACACACCAGTTGCTGAAACAATTAAATCGCACGGAATTTTTTCATTATTCGTTAAAGTTATTAAAATTTCATGGGCATTTTCCAACTTTTCCACATTTTCAATTTCACTGTCATAATGAATATGTAACGATGAATTTTCGTTTGTTGTTGAACCAGCAATAATGAAATTCTTGTACCAATCTGGCCCCAATGCAGCTCCAGATTTGTATTTTTCCTCTTCTTGAAATCTCATTCGTTTATTTATCGTTTCTGGTTGTTTTGGATTTTTTAAACTAGTTTGGAAAAATTCGGCAGCGCCTGCATCAACAAATGTTGCCGACAAATGTTTATCCTTGATAATCCAATGGATTTCAGCGTTTCTTATTTTGTAAATTAATTCAGATGCAATGCCACCATTTCCGACAACGGCAATTTTCTGGCTCTTTGCTAATTTTTTGATGAAGTCTTCCACGGAATCTGTGTCTCGTATGCCTAAAATTTGTGGAAATTCTTTGGCTTGTGGAATTAATTTCGGTTCAGCGCCAGTACACAAACACAAGTATTTGTACTTGACGCTTTTCTTCGATTTGATCGTAACAAAATGTTCTTCATCGTTAATTTCTTCTACAACATCGTGGATAACATCGACATTTGGATATTTTTCATTGAAAGTGGAAAACTTTTGTTCCACTACATCGAAATGTGTTAAAGTTTTTGTAATTGCATACAAGTTTGTGACTGTTTTGATTAAAGATGATTCACTAATTAATAAAATTGATTCATTTGGTTCTAAAAAAGCTAAAGTTTCCGTACACGTAACACCCGCTATACCGCCCCCAACGACCACAAACGTTGCCTCCATTCTTACTTGTTCTCCGTGTAATAATCGGCGTAATTGTATTCACGGAAAGGCACATCAAACGTTAATAAACCGGCGTTTTGTGCACGTTTTATGCTAACTACTAGTTGTTCGTGCTTTTTCTGGCAGAGGCCCGTTTTACTGTAACTGAGAATACTTCCAGTGTGCGGACAAATAAACTGTTTCAATAAATCGACGTTTTCTTCATGAAGAATTAAATATTCGTCACGACAAATGGGGCATGGATTTCCAGTCGAAATTACACCACTACGAATACAAGTTTTGCGTGTTTTTCGTGGTGGAATAGACCCCTTGTGATTTCTTCTATACAATGTAAACACTGGGTTGTTTCCATAAGTTTGAAAATAGGCTGGGCTTTTTAGATAACTGATACTCGTCTCAACTGGAATGTGTTGGGTACGATCTTTTGTTATTTCACGATATTCCAATTGATCGTGATCAGATTTAAAAAATGCTGTTGTATGGAACTGTTTGGGCCATATTTTCCTGATCAGTGAGTTTCTAATTATTGGCAATGAAATCATTTTCAAAAATACAAAACTAACCTAAAAATTACAAAATTTGTCACGATTCTAGAAACCAGAAGGCCAACAGAACACACCAAAAATACCCTAAACTAATGCCAGTCCTAGTCATAAATGTGTTTGATGTTTACAGAATAAATTAGGAAGCAGTTTTACTGCTTCGTTAATTGTAAATAAATTATACTTGAATTTAGATTTGGGTTTAGTGTTAATTTATTTAATTTTCTGTAAAATTAATAATCGTTTAACTGCTTTTAATCACTATGCGCAAGCGCAGATTGTAATTTCCGCCTAATTCCACCCCAGTTCATGTTCGTTTCAAAGCATCGCTAAGATACACAAACTTTCTATGAGCTTGTTTTATTGATTCATTTCCGTCTTTTACATGGTAAAAGCTCGATCGTATTTACTTGATTTTCGTGCAAAAGAACCCAAAATTTAATATTATTCAAAACGTTATTTTATCAAAAATTATTATAAAAACAAAACGTTTTCTATTTTAAGTTAAATAAGAGCATTAATTTGAAGTAAAATTGCTTCTAAATTAGTCATCAATACAAGTTTTATACGTTCTAATATTAGAATATGTTGCATTATAAAATGGAGTTCAGGGCGTTGCCACCCTATGGATAGATTTTTAGAAAAATTTGTTTATATTATAATGCAATAAGTGGAATAAATATTATTCCATATATATTATTTAATATTATATTCATTTTTGCAAGAAATACTCAATTCATTTTAGTGAGTAATTTATTCTATAGTGCGACACATTTTCGGATCGATAAAAGCCATGGTAAGGTCATTCGCAATTTCTATTGTATATAATAAAATAATATTATATAAAATGTGTTTTTATAATCTGTACAACGTGTTAAAATATTGATTTCATTATGTTGTTATCAATTAGTAATGCTGTAATGTTCTAAATTTTTTAAATATACGCCTGAAATCCTTCCATATTGGTCCCCATATTAATGACAAAATTGGTGCGCCATGTTGGTGACGTCATACACGATTAAAAATGGCGTTTCAAATTTAATTTTAAAACAATCATTTCATTATGATTTATAAGTAATTGATTTATTTGTTATATTTCCAGCCTCGCATTGATCCACTGCAACTATTAAAATGTCTATCAGTTCTTTTAAGCCCCGATGGGGGCATTTCATCCAGTGAAGAAGTACCACGTCTTGTTAAGTAAGCATTTTATTTATTAAATTTTAAAATTTATCTTACAATTGATTGTGCAATATTGTCTCTTTATAGCTTGATGTCGAAATTTTCCAAGAAGTTAGTTAGTAAATGTGTGTATATATTGATTTTAAAAAATTCTAAGTCTCATTTAGTTAACATGTTTATGGCTGAGGGTGGTTGGAATTTAATACAAAGTTGGTTGCAAGATGCAACGCAAATTTCTAACTGGAATTTGGTTAATGAAATACTCAGCCTTCTATTAATAACACCAGTCGACGTTGAACGTTTAAAACTGAATAATATACCAAAATTAGTTAAGAATTTATCAAGACGTGACGATCTAGAAGGTAAGTTTCCACTAAGTTAATTTCTAACTAACGAAAATAACGCTTAAAGCATAAATGTTCCATTAATAATCCTGTTTTATGGTTTCAATTTTCAACAGAAACACAAAAATTATCTTCACAATTAGTACAACATTGGTTGGTTATTGTTAAAAGCAGTAATCCACCAACACAAACTGATATCAAATCAGTTGAAACTAAACAAGATGTAAATTTAGATAATAATTTAAAAGAAGACTGTGATACTGTAGATAATGGTAAAACCGATGTTGTTGTACATATAGATAACGAAGATAATACAGCTATAAGTACGGGCACATTTTATAAAGTCTCTGTTAGAGATGGCAAACAAATTATAAGTAAATTAGTTTCTGAAGCTTTGAAAAATGAATCAGAAGATGACTCAACAAATAAAAAAACCCACAAATCTAGTTCATCGAAAAGTTCCAATTCTAGTAGCACAAAAAAGAGTTCGTCTAGTAGTAGTAGTAGTAAATCGTCTAGTAGTAGTAAACACAGGTCGAGCAGTTCTAGCTCAAAGAGTTCCAGCAGTAAGGATAGAAATCGTGATAAAGATAGGCGTGACAGGGATAAAGACAGAGATAGAAGCAGAAGTAATGGTTCCACAAAGTCTAGTAGTAAAAGTTCTAGTTCTAGTAGTAGTAGTAAAGATAGAAAAGACACAAAGGAAAAACAAGCCGAAAAAGATAAGGACACATTAACGAAAATTAAACCTCAAAGTATCGACAAATTAGGTCGTATACCAAAAAAACCGTCAGATGATAAATCTAAAGAGAATAAAGAAATTAAAAAGAAGCCAACAATGTCCATACAAGAACGTAAAAGTAATGAAGAACGTCCGAAAACTGTTAAAGTATTCAATTCGAAGATGCGTTCCACTGGATTGGAGGAAGAAGTAAAACCACCACCGCCAAGACCGTTAAAGAAGCCATCTGTTCAATTGCCAACGATACCTACAAAAAGGCCATCGCCGAATCGTGATGCAGCACCGCCCGAAAAGAAAATCAAAGTGGATATACCGGAACGGCCTGGATCGATAAAATTAATACCACCAAAACCAAAACGTAAGTTGACAAAAATTCATCTGTTGATGGGGTTTCTTTTTATTTTCAGGTTGGAAAAAGGCCAAATTGAAAAGTATGGCAGTTCCATGTCTTTTTTTTATAAAAAAAAATTGGTTATCGGACTGTACATCTTTTCCCAAGGCATTTATGCAGTGTGGTAGAAAGGATTCACCAGGATTCAGCACGATTTCCTTGTTTTATAATAACATTAATACAATTTTCTTTATTGTTTAATTTTCCGTTACAGTTTTTTATGTGTTGAAAAATACACAGCTTATAATTTCATTATTTTTCCACTCTGTTTTTAATTTTATGTGTATTTTTTAACATGTCATCATCAGAAGTGATATAATTATTGAACTGAAATTACATACTATAATAATTCTTTTTATATAATTAATATGGGACTGAAAAAGTGTCTTTATTAGTGTCTTCAGGACAATTTTCGTGCTTAAAATTCGTTAGATGTGTTTTTATTATAAACCATTATTTGTACAAATTCAAATTTAGTTTAATTTTAACTTAAAAAAATTCCTAAAATAGGTAAACTACGAAATATATATTTTTGCTATTTTTATGGTAAGTTTTACAACAACAAAATGTAACTTGAATGTATTTTAACCAAAGAATTTGAATAAAAATACCGTTAAAATAATAAGGTATATGGGACAGGCCCTTCCTCCTTTATATTTTAAGATTAAAAGTATGAAAGAAAGTAAAAATACAATTGAAAGTATAGAAAAGACTACAAAAGAGAAGTATCACACTCTTAAGTGTTCATTTTTAATGATACGGAAAGTAATACAGTTACTGATTTATGCTAGCCTGTTTTAGGGACAGTTTCAGGACCATTTTTTCATTTGGGTCCCATACGTATTTCAGACAGTGGCGCCTCGTGTGCTTTTTTTGGGTACATTTTTATGGAGTATTTTTACGCAGTCGTCGATTATGGAATTATTTGAAACGGTCCGAAACTGCCCGTACGTAAAAGGCTAGCATAAATTGCGGTAACGTTAGATAGGATGGAAAATTAATAATTTTTTAATATTAAAAATACAGAAAGATTACTAAGCATGCCAATGGAATAATTTCAAAATTAAATTAAGAAACTTGGTTGTAATAAAAAGAGTAATTAGTCTTTTAAAGCGCAATTAAATTGCATCGTTAACTACATAATAACTTTTCAAAATTGATTATTTGCTGAATTAACAAAAACAGCAGAACAACAAGTATGAATTGCTTATACAATAGTTATTGATTTATTTATAAACTTTTTCGATACGATCATTTTTAAATATGATCTTTTGAATGGAAATTATATTTACTTATGTAAATAGTGCAAACATCGTTTTTTATTTAATATATCAGACTCACGATGATTTGATGACTAAGACCAGCTATAAAACTGTTATTTAATATTTATTTATACAGTAAATAAGTAGCAGCACTTGAATTTTTCTAATACACTTGAAAATATTGTAATAGAGTGTTAATTATTAGCGATTTTATTCGTTTTTCGGTTTAATTATATGATAAAAAAGCTTTTGGGTTATTATGTAACACGTAAACAATCCTGCGATGATTTATATATTTAACAAATCGTTAAAAAAACATTAGAACAGGGAATAGCACCTGTTTATAAGCTGAATCATGGTGAATTTCTACAAAAATTATGTACAATTTACAAAAAGAATGTATTTAATAAATAAATAAAAATATTTTAAATACAATAAACGAATTTCTTTTAATTTATTTCAAATCTTATTATTTTTTTTTGTTTACTATTTTACAGCTGCTGTTCTACAAGAGAGTGACATTTTTATGGATGCCTTAACGGCTTCAGCGACAGCTAAAAAAGAACCGAAAAAACGAAAACGGCGTCCAAGTATTACCAAAGACACACCAACATCACCAACGACGACATCATCGGCACCTGGCGGTGATCAAACGTCTACAAACAGTCCAACTGCCACTTCACCGCTTGGTTTGAAGAATATCGCACCAATTAATTTCTATCAAGATACATTAACTGAAGAAACATCCACTGAAAACGATGAACAGAATAACGATGACGATGATATTAAAAATGAACGTTGCGTAACACCAACTGATGATGATGAAGAGGCTCTTAAAGATTCTAAAATATTCAAATCGGATGGCATTAAAGGTGTTTTACTTTACACGAAGAAAAAAGGACCGAAACGTTCCATACAATGGAAAAACGATTCGGATCTAGTTGAAGTACGCTATTTCGAATTGGATGAAACGGAACGTGTGAATGTTACAAAAACATTTATGGATATGGCCAAAATGGACATTAGTAGTGAACGTGAAGCATTGCAAAGAGGTAGAAAAACACCAAATGAAGATTTAATGGAACCACAAACTGTTTGGCGATTACCGTTCATTGTCGACCAACCAGATCCATTGGTGCAACCCGGTTCGAAGAGTTTAGAAAAAGATATACAATTTGCTAGAGAAAAAAGTGTATTGCAAGCATTGTATTTCGATAAACGGAAAATACCGGATAGTCCGGAAGAACCAATGCCCGAAAATCATCAAATGAGCGATCCAGTTGTTATACCATTAGAAGATGCTGACAGTCAAGAAATTGATTTAAGAAATACACCATGGCCGGAACCGAAAGGCTCTCCACCGCACATTGAAAATCAATTGCAACCGCAAATATTCCCTAATATGCCCGGACAATTCAATTCGAATTTCCCACAAATGCCGCCACCAGGTTTTCAGCCGCGCTTCAATGGGCCGGGAAATTTCGGTGTTGGGCCGCCAAATATGATGCCAAATGGTAATATGATGCCACCGAATATGGGACCACCGCACGATTTAATTAATCCACAAGGACAGAATATGTTTGGACCTGGTGGGCCGGATGGTGTTGGTTTTCCAGCGGAGAATGCCGGCAATTTTCCACTGCCATTCAATCCGCCTAATATGAATATGTTTCCACCGAATAATTTCAATATGAATCGTGGCCCGATGATGAATCGAGGCGGTTTTCGACGTGGTGGAGGTAATAATAATAATGGACCATGGGTGCGTATGCCTGGACCAGGACCAGGAGGACCAGGCCCGAATTGGAATCGTGGCGGTGGTGGCCATCATCGCGGCGGCGGCGGAGGTGGTGGTGGTGGTAGAATATGTAAAAATATCAAAAATCATGGTTATTGCAGGAATAGAGATAATTGTCCGTTTATGCATCCATGAAAAGTTGTTTGTTGACAATTATTCAATTTCGTTGTGATAATATTACATATTTTATTGAGAGACAAATTGTTTATTGACTTGAGACAATTTTTTTTTTTGTTTTTATAATAAGGATGTTTATAATAGCGCTAATTTATTCATTGTGATATGTTAGGGAATAATTTGCGTGTAAATTAAATGTAACTGTAAATGATTTTGTACAAAGGTACATACATATATTTGTATTTTTTTTATAAGGTTTGTATATAAATATGTATAATAAATTCAATTTAATAAATAATAATGGTGGTAATTATACATTACACTTCATTGCAGTACTATTTTATAATTATGTACTTGTATATCTATTACTAAATATTAAAACGATAAAATAATTGAAAATGTTTTTTGCAGATTTGATTGACTTTTGTATAAAATGAAAATTTTTATATAAAATAAATTTGAATTATATATAAATTGTGATTTATTGTTTTTTGAAATGGTGGAACTTTTAAAGTCCACTTCCGATTGTTGCGCGCGCCATTTAGATTCTAATCTGTGGTCAGCTGATGTCTATGTTGGGTGCGCATTGCACGGTTGATGTGTACATTTTGTATATAAATATTTTCAAAGTAGTTTCCTCAGTTCTTTTTGGTGCTCATTTAAATAAAAGTCATGTGTATAATATTAAAAAATTGAAATGCATTTAATACGTTTTATTTTTGTACGGTGACATTTTGTTCCTGTCTACATATGTTCAATTTTTGTTCCATAATTTTAGGTGAGAATTACTCACAATTATCTTTGACAAATTGATTTTTAAAATTGTGTGAACACCATGTGTTTATTTATAACATTTGTTCTTTGGCATTGAATATTTGGCTACCTTGAAATTACTATTTCTATTTCTAGTAAAAATAAACAAGTAAAATGCAACGCTGGTTCTTCTTAGAAGACCCTAACAATGAGGCCCTACGTTCCGGCACCAGGCCAGACAACAATGGAATCGCAGATCATTCAACCAAACAATTAATAAAAACCCAACAGCCATACAGAAAATGGCTGTTTAGTGTACAAGTACCTGATTTGAAAAAGGAGGAAGTGGTTTGTGTTACGGGCTCATGTCCAGAATTGGGCCTTTGGCAGTCGGAAAAGGCCGTTCCATTGGAACAGGAACACACCGACTCAACCACATGGTCCAAAGTATTAGAGATACCCGACAACCAAACCGTTGAATTTCGTTATTGTGTATGCGTCATCGTTGAAAGTGGTATACAAGTGATTGTTCGTAGCTGGGAAACGAATTTAAAGCCCCGCATTATACAGAATGATGCAAAATCGCCAAGCAACAAAGACGAGCCCCACATCTATGGCAATTATAATGACAGTGAACGCATTGATAGGGGCTGGTTAAGCAAGGAAACTGTAATACAATTAAAACTTGGCCACAATCCATTACAATTATGGCGACCGAAATACGTGAACCGACAAATATTCGTTAAAGTTATACCAATTAATATACAACGTCACAATTCTGTTATACCCAAATCCATGTCGGAGGCTTTGGAGGAAAGTTTAAGTGCCGATACACAGGATGCTGTCGAGAATCCGAAACATACGATCACTGAAGTGGCCCGTTTAAATTCTGAAGATCCAACATTTCAGTTGCAGCACCAGTTTGGCCATCAATTAGCCGAAGATGATATGCTTATATTCCAAACAACATTGCTATTCCCTGCCAATATAGCGTTTCTTATCGATTTTTATATTTATAGTAGTAGAAGTGAAGAAGGCGATCCACCATATCATGCTGGTTTCAGTTATTTGTTGCCTAGTGTTCTTCAGCATTCAGAGGGCAGTGTAGTATTGCCTGTAACAAGCACAAAACAACGGCCTTTGGGTCAAATACGTGTCGATTATCTGGTAATTGGCCCATTGACGAATTTCAAATGTGATATGAGCGTGTCGTATGCAAGACATTGGAAGAAAACAAGAGCTGCATTGGATGTTGGCCATCGTGGTGCTGGCGCCAGTTTTAAGCCATCCATTAAAAATTGTGCAGAAGTGCGAGAGAATACAATTGCCAGTTTGAATAATGCCATTGAACATGGTGCTGATTTTGTTGAATTTGATGTACAATTAAGTAAAGATTTAGTGCCGATCATATATCATGATTTTCATGTTTGTATTGCCATGAAAAAGAAGAAACAATTAAATGATGATGATATGTTGGAATTGCCAGTCAAAGAACTCACTTTGGATCAACTTAAATTGTTAAAGGTGATATATATTTTAAAATAGTTAATAATTGTTTTAAAAGTTTTATTGTAAAACGTGATTTATTTGCGAGAAAGTTCAAGATCATTTCGATATACTGGAATTTTACTGCCTAAAACCAGTAAATTCTAATTTATTTATGCACAATGTGGTTTATTTAGTGGAGAATTTTGATGAAACGTCAAAATATAGGTATTTAGAACAGATAGAAGTGGATGGGTGTCTTTATTGGAAAAGCTTAATAATTAGTTTAGGCAAGGTTATATAACTTTAGACACGTGTTAGAATTGAGGAACGTGATTTATTCGAAGGATAATTAAATAAACATAAACATTGTAAATATGTATTCAATATACATATATTTATGGAATCTGGCTAGACAAAGTTCAAATTTTACTGAAAATTGTTTATTTTAAACGGAATGACGTGTGTTTTTAAATTTTTTTGAAAGATTTCTGGTTTATTTTTATTTAAAAGTATTTTCCACCTGGCTTCTATCCAGACTTTATTATTTTTTTTTATTCGTAATTATCCACTAAATGGATAAACAATGTGTGCATTAAATTGAAATAAACATACATATTTTTTTATTGTTTAAGTAGATAGTTTTTATCATTTGGTTTTATTTACAAAATTTGATATGTAATTATACTCGGATTTCAAGTATTTTTTTTTATACTGAACTGAACATGAAATTTCTATTATACAAAAATAATAAATAAAAAAAATAATATTATAATAAAACTTAAAATTTAAAATGATGTTACAATAAACGAATTAAAATTTAGGCCAAGGGGATACAGGCCCTTATCAAATGACCTTCATTACTATGTCGGTCGCAAAACTTAATAATAGGAAGCAACACACTTGGTGTTTCATTAAACTAAAATGTAATTTTAAGCCGCCGTGTATATTCCAATACAATTGGAATTTTATATGCTTACTAATATGATTAATTTTCCATAAATTACAGGTATATCATTTGACTGAAGGCAAAACGAAGAATCCCCGTTTCTTTGATGACGAATTAGAAGACCATCAGCCATTTCCTACATTACAACAAGTTTTAGAACAGTTAAATCCACATGTTGGCTTCAATATTGAATTGAAATGGACGATGCAGATATCGGATGGTACATTTGAATTACATAATCCAACTGATCTCAATCTATATTTGGATACCATATTAAATATTGTTTTACGTTATGGTGGCACAAGACGTATAATATTTTCATGCTTCAATCCAGACATTTGTCAAGTAATACGTTTAAAACAAAATAAATATCCTGTAATGTTTTTAACCATTGGTGAAAGTAAAATTTTTCCACGTTATCATGATCCTAGATGTTGGTCGATAAAATCGGCGGCACAATATGCAAAAATGATTGAAATGTTGGGCATTAATGTGCATACAGAGGATTTGTTGCGTGATCCATCATTGGTACGACTAAAATACGATAATTTGTGAAGTAAGGAAGGATTATTTATTGTTGTTGTTGTTTTTTTTTTAGGTGAAATACGCGACTCGCAACGATTTGGTCATCTTTTGTTGGGGTGATGATAATGCCGATCCAACAGTTATAAAATATTTAAAACAGTTGGGTTTGCACGGTGTTATATTTGATAAGATTTATCAATATTCATCGAAAGAAGTCAAAGAAAGTATATTTATGGTGGAGGCGAGAGAATCGCAAAAAGAATTGATAATGTTGGCGGCAGCCAATGCCGAATTAGCCGCCAGTCCACCAACACAACCAATAATTAAAGAAAGAACATTCAATGTGGAAAAGGCAAGAGCCTCAATCGGCGATAATATTTCAACAGCCACATCATTAGAAAGTTTAGAGAGCCGAAATTCGGATTAAACATTATTTGGAAAAATAAATTGATTTTTTATTAGAACAGAAATGGCTTATCTATATATTTTTATAAGTTTTAGAGAAAAAACACATTTATGTGAATTGTTGCACTTTGCTCACTTTTTTTTATTATGTTAATTTTGCTCATATTTTTTATTTTTAATGGGGTAATACGTTTTTATTCGTTTTATAATATGATAGTATAATCAATTATAATGTATGTTATTATATTGTGTCTTGGTACTTGATCTTTTATCTTACTGTGTGGTGATTAAAAATGAATGTTGGAAAAGTGATTAATATTTGTATTATTATATATATTCTATTTATATGTGATAACATTCATTTTCAATCTGAAATAGTAAATAAACCAAAAATGAATATATAATTTAGTAATGAGTACTTGTACTTGTATAATACAATAATGTACAAGTGATTTGTTTTTATTACTTATCTAATAATCATGTGTACAGGTGATATTTTAATCATATTGTAATTCATTTATAAATTAATTGGGTATTATTATTATTATATATAATTATAACTTAGTGACATTGAAGGAAAAAACAAGGTATTTTAAGGGCTTTTCATTTCCTAAAAGTATATACCTCAATGGTTTTAAAAATCTATTATTTTAGATAAAAAAAGTATGATGTATTGTTTATTAATTGAAATCTAATAATATTTATTTTTGGTTAATACATGTTACAATGTGATAATGTAGGGTTTCTTCCATTACATGTAAGATACACATTTCAAATAATATTTAAATACAAGTAAACTTTTAGCTATTGTTCAGAAGCATACTTAAATGCGTATAGATTTAAAACAATGCCAATAATTAAAAAAACTTTGCAAGCGTATTAAAGAAAATTCCATTTTAAACGGGAATTTTTTAAAATACATATTTTATATACTAAGCAATTATTAAATAAAAATTTCTGCAATTACCTGCCAATTTACTCCACAATTAAAAATTAAACTCATTGAAATATTTTTAAACTTGTTCCATGACAAAATTATTTACGACGAACGCTTTAAAATTAAATTTTAGATGCCATTTTGACTAATGTTAATTTTAATTTTGTTAATATGAAAACCTGTATAAAAATTTCTTGTTGTGATAAATGTCTACGTTGAAATGGCTCTTTAGAAAAAGATACGTACCTTTTAGTTTTTATTTTTTTTTTTGTTACTTTTAATATAAATTATACATATGGCAATAAAGTGATAATATTCGGGGTTTTATATTTATTTATTTATTAGTAAGTAGATATTTTGTAGTTATTTATTTATTTTACATGTAGGTTACGTTGAATTATGCTAAATATAGTATTTCAGAAGTGATCATCATCATCGTCTACCTCGTGCCTAAGAAATGATTTAACGACAATATATTCATCATAGAGCGCAAATTGTTATTGTAATGAAAATGGACTGATTGGAAGTATATTTTTGCGTACAATGTATGGAGAGAAGGTTTCCGAAGTTTATAATTGTTTATAAACTGCAATTGAATAAAAGTTATTGAAAAGTTACAAGTTTGTTTTGTTTTTATTCTCTGTATTCTTAAAAAATCGAATTTGGTAGATTTTTGTTGCGTGCCAATTAATTGAAAACGTTCTATTATCTTTACAAAGTGAAAACTAGTCAATATTAATTAATTTCAAAACTTTTTCTGTCCTAAATGCAAAACTTACCACATCATTGGGGTCAATAAAAAATGATGTTTCAGAGTCGCAAAAACGGATTTGCGTGCGTATACATCAATACAATAAAAAAAATATGAATATAGGTTGTTTGAAATGTAACGCTTTTTCATATTCTTTAGAAATCGTAAAAGATATGGATCTGCATGGATGGCTTTACATATTCTCTGCACGAGATTATTACCTTAATCTAAAATCATTAGCAAGTACATATATAATCATTTATCCTCTAGAAAAATGAAACATTCTGTTGTAAAATCTTGATCCACTAACAAATATAAAATAAAAAATGAGCGCGTGGTATTTATTTTTAGTGTTTTGTGTTACATGTTGTAGTGTTAAAGGAGATTATTCAAATTCCACCGATCCTGAAGAAGAAATTGTGTTAAGGGTTGTTAAGGAATGCACAGAATCAAAGGACAGGTAAAAAATCAACGAAAAAAAATGAATATTCAAATTGACAATAAATAAAACATCGAATTAGATTATCCTGTTTCTCGGAGAAGGCAGCAATGGCCATAGAACGTGCTCTGGATTGGAACATACCGTTGTTTGATGGAGTGAACTGGATACGAAATGAAGAAAAACATGATATTTCCCAAGGAAGATCCTTGTCCGGCTTTTCTCGTCTTACCGCCGCCTTGTCAAACTTTCTCAATTCACATACTTTTTCCTTTGAATTGGACACAACGATCGGATCACCACGCAAACTGGATCGTGGAGGTGGCGGCGGCGGCGACGGTGAAGGAGGAGGATTTGGTGGTGGAGGCGGCGGCGGTGGCGGTGGTCTTCTAGGATTTAATAAAAAGGCTATACAAAAAGAAAAAAGATACATGAAGTATGCCTTTATGGTATTGTTAGGAATTTTTGGTTTGACTGGGCCGATAGTGATGAAAACTTTGGCGATTATGGCAGCCAAAGCTTTACTAGCCAGTAAAGCGGCACTCATTATTGTTGGTTCTGTTATGCTGAAAAAGATATTCGAACATGATGGTCATGATAAGAAGTCTACAATTAAAGTGCACACAATACCCAGTTATGACCATGACGATGATCACGATCGTATCAGTTACAATAATCAGAATAATATACCGTACAGTCCATATACATCATCATATTCTTCGTATTCCTCGCCGTATTACAATAGTTATCCGTACACGAAGAGTTAATGAAATGCGTGTATTGCGTGATTTTATTTATTATAGTACATGGGTAATTTATTTAATTTATCTATTTATTTGTTTAATTTATGCTAGTAAGATTTGTAATAATAAAATGTACAATTAAAATATAATTGGTAAATTTATTTTTCAATTATTTCTTTTTAATTAAAAAAACTTTGCAAATATAAGTACTGATGAATTTATGTACTTAATTCCAAATACTCTGCAAGCTTGACTAGAAATACATTACATGCATAATGTGCACAACATTTTATTTCTAAAAGCAAGCATAAAAGTCATCGTCGTGCAACAACTATGTGATCGATTGACACTTGTTTTTGACCCTTCGGAATAATCCTTAGGGGAATAAAATGTCGTACATATAGTTTACGTACACAAACACAAAATCGACATGTACAACATGTTTCTACTTTTTGAATAAGTCTGCTTTATTTTTTATTCACGAATATAAGGCAGTAAATTGGTATTTTATAAGAGTATTATACGAGGGGGACAAACTTACTATACAAGAAAAAATTTTCAGTTTAAAACCAAAATTCCTTTTTGTTCTTAATAGAAAAATGATGACTGCGATAGGTACATAAATCGAGAAATGGGAATTGGATCAGAAGGAATGTGCATTAAACAAGCTTAATCCAATCTGTGAAAGTATATTTTGCAGACTTTACTGTATTCATTATGAAGGTTTACAATGTTAGCTATTCTTAGAGTGACCATCAACTAGATATATGGTTGCTGGCCATAAGGGCGCATAATGGCCAAAATTAGATTATGTAAGGGACAGTGGCCGGAGCAAGAGAGCGACGATCGTCAATAAGTCTCCCAAACGATACCTATGAGAAATCCAAATGTCCATATATTTGAATCAAACTAATTGGGCGGAACGAACAACGAATATGTCATTCAGAAATTAACGTAATATCTTTAATTGCAGCCCTATTTAAATGCAAAACCTTCCAACTCGTTTGCGTCTCTTGCAAATATTATAATTTCTGGGAAAAAATTAATGAAAAATATTTTATAATGCAACTATGTGGTAGTAATTCTGTTGGAAAATTGGCAGCCACACACGCACGTGCAAATTCCGAAGGGATTGAACAAAACCGCGCAACTGGAAATTATATTAAAGTGTTCTATCTACGTGTTATATTCTAACTGTGTGTTGCTGCGAATCATCTCCCAGGGCGGCTTACTGCACACAAAACAAAGTTACATTTCGTCGGGGGCACAAATTAAATTTTAACGGAAACGTAATTGAACACTGAATGGCGCTTTATAACGTTCTCTGCATTCCACTTATTTTCAGCTTAATACTACAAACCGCAAATGAATAGGCCCGTCATTTTCAACTAACAACAAATTCATACCCAAATATACGTCTGATTATGTTTCAAGCGGACTTTACGCACGGTATCTTAGCAATCTCTATACTCTATAACACAGAACATATACATATAAAGAACGGTATCTACATTGTTTTTGACAAGCAACAAATTTTTGCTGCCGTCTGGTGGGCGGGCGGTCAACTAATCTTGACAAACCCGGGAATATAATGTATTTTAAAATTTTATTCTTAATTTTTAAAATTAATTTTTTTTGTTATTATAAATAAAAAGTTTATTTTGAAATAAAACAATTTTATTATAGTTTTATAACATTAAATTATACATTTTCATATATATATATAATTACATATCTACATAATTTGAAAATTTAATACATAAAAACTTAAAAAAATTAATAAACATGCATTCTTCATTAACATTTGTGTTAATTTCCAGTACATCCATTCTTGATGCATAATGTATAACCAAAAGCTGATGCATACATTTTCAACTCTTCGTTAGATACCATAAATTCTTTTTTGTCATATTATGCAGTAAATGTAAACTTATTTTTTCTATCCTGTTCCAATGTCTTCTTATGATTCCAATATACTCCTATATTCGATAGAGTGAAAATGAATACAATTATTATATAACTAATCAAAAAGTACAAATATGCATGTACAAGTTTTCAGTCCTGTTTTTTTCACTGGTTGACGGTTGTGAATTTTGTAAATTAGCAATGGGTGTTTCAGAAAACTGACATTCCTCATATATTTCAGTCGTATCCATTGTACATAATTTTGATACAGCATTTTTATTTAACCGATTCTTAGCTACAGGATTAGCAAATGAAGAGTCATGAAAATGATCTTGACACAAACGATAATTTTTAACGTTAACATTTTCACCAATTCCACAAATTTCCTTCCAAATATTGCATGTACCTGCTTCAACTGGAAATTTAAAAAAATGTTTATTTTGTATTCCATTAATCTTAATTTTTGAATATGATCCATTTTTACACCCAGGATATTTGCAATAATAATTTATGTGTCCAATAACTTGCTCCATGTCGTTATAATATTATACAGTATCAAATTTTCAAACTAAAAATATAAAATAGGTATACTTATGATATAATTTTATAAATGCAAAATTCATTTTACTTACGTTATAAAAATACAATAAAATATTAATTTTATTATTAAATTCAAAATAAACTTTATCACAATGAAAATTGTTCGCATTTATTTTTGAATAATAACAAAATGACGTTAACAAATTTGAAAAACATAAACTTGATTTTATTTATAAATGCATGAAATTTTAAAAAAATACTACTAGGTCCCTCTATTTTTCGGGCGGTAGAATTAAAATTGTGTTGCTGGATTTTGGGGTCGAGATTCATACCCATGGTGACAAGAGAGTAAACAACGTGTCGATAAGTTGCTCGTAAAATGTAAACTGGCATTGATATATTTTGTTTTGACATATCTCAATTTTTTTTTTTCACCCAACAAACATATCGTAAAAGTCAATAGATTGAAAAATTCGAAATGGAACACATGTAAATCCATCTTCAGACATGATGACTATTTATGCTTTTAAGCTTTCATGTTTTTTTTTTTAAGTAAATTTGTTTGTTTTTTTTTCCACTGCAA